>PVLC010035620.1:0-16224 GCA_004027655.1 Graphiurus murinus | reverse complement strand
GGGCATTCTACCTCCGAGCTATACCCCCAGCCCTGTTTTTTATTCTTTATTTTGAAACCGGGTCTCACTAAGTTGCGGAGTGCCTCACTTAAGTAGCTGAGGCTGGCCGCGAACCCGGATCCTCCGGTCTCAGCCTCCCAAATGCTGGGATTACAAGCGTGCGCCACCACGCCCGGCTTGGTACTTGATTTTTGAACGATGTAGTAGGTTATTTAATGGAGTAGTGTCAGTCTTGTGTGAATAGGTAATAAAATTTTTTTTCTTTTTATCTCAGTGGTGACCAAAGTGACAAAAAATATCAGTTGATGTGATGTGAAAATTATTAGTTTCAGGGAGTTTCACAGTGAAAATGAATAAGAATATGGTTGTAGAAATGCTAGAAAAACACTACTTATGTTTAATGCCACAAATTTTGTAGGTTCTTCTGAAATTTGACAAACATATTTTCTTTGCCATAACCATGTAACCATAAGTCGAGAAAGATAACCAGATAATCTTTTGAATATCTAAGCCTGTTTGGATCTCACTTGGTTTGTTGAGTTGGGGACAACTCCAGCTGGTCCTCTCTTATCCTCCCTGATAGATTGGATTTTAGCTGAGGTTAGAGAAAGGATCTGAGCTTCCTAGTTTTCCTTGGTTGCATTTTTCCCTGCCTCCCCCCTCAGGAGAGGCTTAATCTTTTCATGATGCAAACTTTTTGTTATATGTATACCTACAGAAAAGTGTACACACCATATGTGTACAGCTCAATGGATATCTCAAAGTATGGGTGCTCATCTTTTGATGAAAAACATTCTTTCTAGGTAAAAGAGCGAAAAAAACAATTAAAGAAGGAAGGAAAACCTACAAACGTAGAGGAGGATGATCCTGAGCTGGTGAGTGAAATGTGGGAAAAGACACTTTGACTTGTGTGTTTGGGTCCACTGATTGGTAAGTTAAAGAGAGGAAGGCCTAAAGAATGATGAGTATGTGCAATTAACTTATTTATTGATTGATTGATACTGGGGATGGAACCCAGGGACATTCTCCCTCTGAGCTACACTCCCAGCCCTATTTTATTCTTTCTGGGTGTGGTGGTACACACTTGTAATCCCAGTACTTGGGAGGCTAACACAGGAGGATGCACACTTGTGGTGGTGTACACTTGTAATCCCAGTACTTGGGAGGTTGTGGCCAGTCTCAGCTACTTAGTGAGGCCCTCCACAATTTAGTGAGACCCTGTTTCAAACTAAAAATAAAAAATAGGGCTGGGGGTGTAGCTCGGAGGTAGAATGCTCCTGGGTTCAATCACCAAGTTAATGGGAGGGAGGGAGGGAAGGAGGGAGGTCTCCCTAAGTTGTTAGGCTGGCCAGAAACCTGCAATCTTCCTGTCTTAGCCTCCCAAGTATTGGGATTGCAAGTGTGCACCACCGCTGCAATAAACATCTTAGCTTAAAACATGTAAATGTATGTCCCCCCCCACCTCTTTTATGATATTGAGAATTGAACCCCAGGGGCATTCTATCTCTGAACTATACCCCAGCCCTATTTTTTATTTATTTTTGCGGTACTGGGGATTGAACCCAGAAGCATTCTACCACTGAGCTACATCCCTAGCCCTGTTTTTTAGTCTTTATTTTGAAATAGGGTCTTGATAAGTTGTAGAGGGCCTCACTAAGTAGCTGAGACTGGCCATGAACTGGGATCCTCCTGTCTCAACCTCCCAAGTACTGGGATTACAAGTGTGTACCACCACACCCAGCATGTTTTATTTTTTTTTTTTTTTTTGTGGTACTGGGGATTGAACTCGGGCATTCTCCGAGCTATACCCAAAGCCCTATTTTTTTTTTTTTTTTTTTGAGGTACTAGGGATTGAACCCAGGGGCATTCTACCTCCGAGCTACATCCCCAGCCCTATTTTTTATTCTTTATTTTGAAATAGGGTCTCACTAAGTTGCGGAGTGCCTCACTAGGTAGCTGAGGCTGGCCGAGAACTCGGATCCTCCAGTCTCAGCCTCCCAAATGCTGGGATTACAAGCTTGCACCACCACGCCTGGCTCCCAGCATGTTTTTATTTTGAAACAAGGTCTCATTAAGTTGCTAAGGCTGGCCATTAACCTGTGATCCTCCTGTCTCAGCCTCCCAAGTACTCAGATCACAGGGGTGCGCCACCATGCCCACCTTCTGAGACATTTATATCCCATCACTACAGTAGTGGTTGCAGTTGGCATAGACAGCCTTGGGAAGGGCACAGGGGACTTCTGGTGAGAGGCAGCCATATTCTGGTCACAAGTGCTCATGGTGCTGCAGTTGGCGTATGGAGGAAAAACAGCATTGGCTCGTCCCGTTTTTTTATTTACTGGACATTGGCTGAGATAGATTCTACCTAAGTATTTGTGTCTGCCAGGCATGGTGGTGCCTACCTGTAATCCTAGTATGTGGGAGGCTGAGAGAGGATCACAGGTTTGTTTGTTTGTTGTCTGCAGGTCTTTGCTGGCCTTGATCCTTCTGTCTCAGCCTCCCAAGCACCAGGATTATAGGCGGTCACTACTATGCCCAGGCAGGGATGGCAGGTTGATGCCAGCCTTAGAACTTAGTGAGACTGTTGGCAACCTAGTGAGACCCTGTTTCCAAATAAAAATAAAAAGGGCTGGTGGTGTAGCTCGGAGGCTGAGACAGGAAGATTGCCAGCCTCAGCAACCTAGTGAGACTCAAAAGGGCTATGAGTGTACCTGAGAGGTAGATTGTCCTGGGTTCAATCCCCAGTAACACATACACACATGATGGTAGTTTGAATGTGCTGGAGATTTGTGGTCCCTAGGGTTTAGGAGGATGGCTGCTGGTATGGCAGCTTTGTACCAAGGTGTGGGGCTGCTCTCCCTTGTGGCTTGTTCAGCAAGGAGGTCACTCCACCCTCCTAGCCCAGGATGTCTCATCTCACCTTACCTACGTGCCAAATAGCAGACTAGAGGACGGGGGGAAGAAGGAATATGCCACTTCCTCTAAGAGCAATCCAGAAGGTATATCTATTGTTTTAACTTGTGTTCCATTGACTAAAACTTAAGTCACATGGCCACATCTCCCAGGAAACATGGGCCTTTTGTTGGTGGTTTTGTTCCTTAAATAGGGGATTATAGTGGAAGGGGCAACTAGTAGTTCTGCCACAGTCAATAGACCCCTGAGACTAGTCTTTTTTTTTTTTTTTTTTTCAGTCCTGGGGATTAAGCCCAGGGGCATTCTACCTTTGAGCTACACCCCCAGCCCTATTTTTTATTCTTTATTTTGAAGCAGGGTCTCACTAAGTTGAGGAGGGCCTCACCAGGTAACTGAGGCTGGCCATGAACCCAGGATCCTCCTGTCTTACTCAGCCTCCCAAGTACTGGGATTACAAGCGTGCACCACCACGCTCGGCTGAGACTAGTCTTGTTGTTTTTGGGTTTTTTTGGCGGAACTGGAGATTCTACCAGGTAGAACTGGGGCATTCTACCTCCGAGCTATACCCCCAGCCCTATTTTTTATTCTTTATTTTGAAACCGAGTCTCACTAAGTTTCGGAGTGTCTCACTAGGTAGCTGAGGCTGGCCTCGAACCAGGATCCTCCGGTCTCAGCCTCCCGAATGCTGGGATTACAAGCCTGCGCCACCACGCCCGGCCTAGTCTTCTTGATAACCAGTTTACAACCTAGTTTGGGTCTAGCTGAGTAAATGATTATCAAATATCTGAAAAGAAAGAATAGATGTTGTTTTTGGAAGTTCTTTGGAGGAAAGCAGCCTCGCGAATCTCAAGTGGTGATGACAGAGGGCAGACCTTCTTTCTTTTCTTTTTTTTTTTTTGTGGTACTGGGGATTGAACTCAGGGGCATTCTACCTCCAAGCTACACCCTCAGCCCTATTTTTTATTCTTTATTTTGAAACAGGGTCTCACTAAGTTGCGGAATGCCTCACTAGGTAGCTGAGGCTGGCCGTGAACCCGGATCCTCTGGTCTCAACCTCCCAAATGCTGGTATTACAAGCGTGTGCTACCACACCCGGCGGCAGACCTTCTTTCTTACCGGTGTTTTTTCCCAGAACCAGTTCCTGTGCACCATCTGCAGGGTGGAAGAGGAACCATCTCCGGGAGGCTGAGACCGGAGGATCCAGGTTCGCGGCCAGTCTCAGCTACCTAGTGAGGCAATCCGCAACTTAGTGAGACTCGGTTTCAAAATAAAGAATAAAAAATAGGGCTGGGGGTATAGCTCGGAGGTAGAATGCCCCTGAGTTCAATCCCCAGTCCTGCAAAAAAAAAAAAAAAAGAGGAACCATCTCTAAGTGACGGATTCTTTATCTCCCAAGAGACAGTGTTGCTAAAAGGCTCTAATCTGCTTTTGTCTTGGGCTCCAAATGTAAGTGTTTGATTTTAAATTGTTGTTGGTAAAATACTTACTTTTTTTTTGGTGGGGGTCTTAATTTTCTTGCAGTTCAAACAAGCAGTATATAAACAGACCATGAAACTCTTTGCTGAGCTGGAAATTAAAAGGAAAGAGAGAGAAGCCAAAGAGATGCATGAAAGGTAATATATATATCCATATATTCATTTGAACCATTAACTTTGGTCTTTGGGGATTTTTCTAATAAAGAATTAGATATTACATCATTTAAGAGATTACTTAAAACAGTTATCTGAAATAACCAAGCTTGAGCCAGGCGTGGTGGCACATGCTTGTAATCCCAGTACTTGGGCGACTGAGACAAGATTGCAGGTTCGAGGACAGCCTCAGCAAGCAGTGAGACTCTCATTAACCTAACGAGACCCCATTTCAAAATAAAAAAAGAAAAGAAGATAGGACTAGGGGTGTAGCTCAGAGGTAGAATGTCCCTGGGATTCAATCCTCAGTATCACAAATAAAAGAAATAGCCAAGCTTGAGCCCCAGGCCATGGTGGCACATGCCTGGAATTCCAGTACTGGGAGGCTGAAGCAGGAGAATCTCAGGTTCGAGGCCAGCTTTATCAAATTAGCAAGACCCCATTTCAAAATAAAAAATAGAAAATATTGCTGATGGTAGCTGGGTGTGGTGACGCATGCTTATAATCCCAGCATTTGGGAGGCTGAGACTGGAGGATCCGGGTTCGTGGCCAGCCTCAGCTACCTAGTGAGGCCCTCTGCAACTTAGTGAGACCCTGTTTCAAAATAAAGAATAAAAAAAAAATAGGGCTGGGGGTATAGCTCAGAGGTAGAATGCCCCTGAGTTCAATCCCCAGTACCACACACACACACAAAAAATAGGGCTGGGGGTATAGCTCAGAGGTAGAATGCCCCTGGGTTCAATCCCTAGTACAAAAAAGAAAAGAAATAGCCAAGCTTTTGAATTACCAGAGTAAGAAGTTTTCTGTTTGACTTTTGGGAAATATTGAATAGCCCTGTCCTTAGGGAGTTTATATAGACTTGGGAATATTGTGTGGTTTTCCCCCTGACTTTCTGGAATGAAATAGGCAGTTATCGAGGCCATTGTTACTAGGACACAACCTTTAGTACGACTTGCAGCTGCAGCTTCAGTGAGTATTCAGTATTGTATGATGCAGTCATTTATTCTAAAGTAGGATTTCCCTTAATTGTCAGAATGTTGAGGTTAGTTTTGTTTCCGTGTTTTGTATTGTTGATTGATGTTTAGCAATAACTAGATTTTGCTAGGCAAGTTTGTATGAAATATCCTTATTTTAGGATTGGGTTTTGTCCAAAGATCCTCTTGATTAAGAAACCTCTGCTACTGTAATGCTCATTCCAATGAAATAAGATGGTCTGTGTTCTCAACATAGCTTTGTTGCTGACTGAGCCCAAAACTTCAGATTATTTTTGGCTGGGCTTTGGTTACCTTATCTGTGTAACAAGGTTATTTATATCTTTCCCAAACCCCTGCCCATGGTCTCATTTGCATGTTTAGGATGAGCTCTTCATAGCCAGACATGGTGGTGCACGCCTGTAATACCAGTATTTGGGAAGCTGAGACAGGAGGATTGCAGGTTTGAAGCCAGCCTTGATGAACCCTCAGCAACTTAGACCGTTTCTTTTTTATTTTATTATTATTATTTTTTTTCTTTTTTTTTTGCGGTACTGGGGATTGAACTCAGGGGCGTTCTACCTCCGAGCTACACCTCAGTCCTATTTTTTATTTTTTTTTTTTTTTTTTTTTTTTTGCGGTACTGGGGATTGAACTCAGGGGCATTCTACCTCCGAGCTACACCCCCAGCTCTATTTTCTATTCTTTATTTTGAAACCGAGTCTCACTAAGTTGTGAAGTGCCTCACTAGGTAGCTGAGGCTGGCCTCGAACCTGGATCCTCCGGTCTCAGCCTCCCGAATGCTGGGATTACAAGCGTGTGCCACCACGCCCGGCTCTATTTTTTATTCTTTATTTTTGAAATAGGGTCTCACTAAGTTGTGGAGTGCCTCACTAGGTAGCTGAGGCTGGCCGCGAACCCAGATCCTCCGGTCTCAGCCTCCCAAATGCTGGGATTACAAGTGTGCGCCACCACGCCCGGCTTAGACCCTGTTTCAAAATTAAAAATAGGGGGGAGAGAGAGAGAGAGAGACCTTCATGAAAGTGTTTTGAGCCCTTTCCAGACTGCTGTCTTTCTAGACTTCTAAAGAATGGACTGAGCCAGGCGTGGGGTGCACGCTTATAATCCCAGTATTTGGGAGGCTGAGACCAGGGGATCTGGGTTTTCGGCCAGCCTCATCTACTTAGTAAGGCCCTCCACAACTCAAGTGAGATCCTGTTTCAAAATAAAGAATAAAGCCGGGCGTGGTGGCTCACGCTTGTAATCCCAGCATTTGGGAGGCTGAGACCGGAGGATCTGGGTTCGCGGCCAGCCTCAGCTACCTAGTGAGGCACTCCGCAACTTAGTGAGACCCGGTTTCAAAATAAAGAATAAAAAATAGGGCTGGGAGTATAGCTCGGAGGTAGAATGCCCCTGAGTTCAATTCCCAGTACTGAAAAAAATAAAGAATAAAAATTAGGACTGGGAGTGTAGCTTGGAGGTAGAATGCCCTGGGTTCAATCCCCAGTACCACAAAAAAAAAAAAAAAGTGGACTGACTTTATGTTTGTTTTGGTAGGGGCATGCCTTAACTTGTATGGTTAACATGATCTGCAAATATGTGAATACTGTGGTCTGTTTTTCTTTTAGGAAACGACAAAGGGAAGAGGAGATTGAAGCTCAAGAAAAAGCCAAACGAGAAAGGGAGTGGCAAAAGAACTTTGAGGTATTGCCAGAGTGGCCAGGGATTCTTAGTAGGTCGGTCCTTGGCATTCCCGGGACTGGCAGGTGCAGGTGAAGGGAAATGGGGTTTGTGAGAAGAGCTGGCGCTCTGGAGGATGCATCTGGTCCTAACTCAGCTCCTGTATGCTCTAGCTTTGGCAAGGACAGTTAGGATTCCCAGATGGTTTTTTAGAGATCATGGTAGGCTCTGGGCATTGTGGTACACACCTGTAATCTCAGTACTTGGAAGACTGAGACAGAAGGATCACAGGTTGGAGTTGAGTGTGCAGTAACTTAGACTCTGTTTCAAAATAAAAATATCAAAAGAACTCGGGTATAGCTCAGTGGTAAAGCACCTCTGGGTTCAATCCCCAAAACCACACACGCTTACAAACAAGCCAGACGTGGTGGCACACACTTATAATCCCAGTACTTGGGAGGCTGAAACTCGAGGATCTGGGTTTGAGGCTTGCCTCAGCTACTTAATGAGGCCCTCCGCAATTTAGTGAAACCCTGTTTCAAAATAAAGAATAAAAAATAGGGATGGGGGTGTAGCTTGGAGGTAGAATGCCCCTGGGTTCAATTCCCAGTAACGCAAACAAACAAACAAAAAACATACAAACAAATGGAGATTGTGGTAGGCACATGGCCAGGTGGGCCCAAGAAAAACAGACTGTGCATGGGCAGGGGTGGTAAACAGAGTAATACCCTACTTAGAGTACTGTTAGTAGAAATTGAAGTTCTTGTGAACCCAGTACCTTTCCTGCAGAGAGACTTGTGGCTTTTGAACTTGACTTTACTTTCATACCCTGGTTACATCCTTCAGGTGTTCAGTTTCTGGATTAAAGCAACATTTGGTCAGCCTCCCTCCCTCCCTTCCCAAGACCTTGCACATGCTAGGCAAGCATTTTACCCCAGATCTATGCCCGCCTCCAGCCCCCTGGTCTTGTCTTTCTTTTTTCGCTTGTTTGTTTTGTTTGTTCTGATACTGGGGATTGAACCCTGGGGCATTCTACCTCTGAGCTCCCCTTCAGCCCCTTTATTTTTTGTTTTGAAACAGGGTCTCATTAGGTTACTGAGTCTCACTAACTTGCTGAGGCTAGTCTTGAACCGGCAATCCTCTTGTCTCAGCCTCCTAAATACTGGGATTACAGGCCTGCACCACTACTTCTGGCTCTGGTCTTTCTTTTTTTTTTTTTTTTTTTTTTTTTTGCGGTACTGGGGATTGAACTCAGGGGCATTCTACCTCCGAGCTATACCCCCAGCCCTAATTTTTATTCTTTATTTGAAACCGGGTCTCACTAAGTTGCAGAGTGCCTCACTAAGTAGCTGAGGCTGGCCGCGAACCCGGATCCTCCGGTCTCAGCCTCCCGAATGCTGGGATTACAAGCGTGCGCCACCACGCCCGGCTCTGGTCTTTCTTTTATATGATTTAGGAACTAGGGTAGGGATTGGCTAACTAGAGCTGATGACTTTGTGTTCCACTTCATGTATGACAAGAGATAAAATAAGTAGGCTACTAGTCTCTCTCAGCACAGTTGGTTTTGGGGCATCCATCTACGTTAGAGGTGTAGTGGAAAGAGTGACTGACTATACTGCGGGCTAGCTATGTGGCTTTGAGAAAATGATTTAACCTCTCTGAGCCTCATTTATATTTGTGAGATGCTGGTGGCAATATAGATTGTAGCCAGCTTTTTGTGAAGAATAGAAATAATGTATGCTAGCCGGGTCTGGTGGCACATGCCTATAATCCCAAATCTTGGGAGGCTGAGACAGGAGGATTGCAGGTTTAAGGCCAGCCTCAGCAATTTAGCAAGACCCTGTTTCAAAAAACAAAAATTAAAAAAAGGGCTGGGGGCTGAGGGTGAGGACACATGCTTGTAATCCCAGTACTTGGGAGACTGAGACAGGAGGATCTTAGGTTTGTGGCGAGTCTCAGCTACTTAGTTAGACCCTCCAACTTAGTGAGACCCTGTTTTAAAATAAAGAATAAAAAAATAGGGCTGGGGGTGTAGCTCAGTAGAATGCCCCTGGGTTCAGTCCCCAGTTTTGCAAAAAAGGGGTGGTGGTGGTGGTGCTGGGGGTATAGCTTGGATATAGAATGCCCCTGAGTTCAATCTCAAGTGCCAAAAAACGGGGGGAAGGATAACATATGCTAGGGCTAGGGATGTAGCTCACTGGTAGAGTTCTTGCCTAACATGTGCCAAGCCCTAGGTTTGATTCCCAGTTCTGCAAATAAAGCAAAGAAAAAATAAACCTATGATAAACATCTAGCCCAGAGGTCTCCAACAAATGCGTGCCCTAATTGTGATAAGTATCACTCACTACAATCTCCCTTCCAACTGTGTCGCACCCTGCCTTCTAAAGGTGGTGTTATGCTGGGCTCTCGGATGTGGGAGGAAAGCTCTGTGCTCTTCTATTCTTGGATTATTCCAGAGGGTGGACTGGGCTGGGCTACAGGAAGGTGGGTGGATGGCAGGGGAGGGTCAGGCCCTTCCTCTGGTTAACTAGTATCCTCACCTTAAGTTTCTTTTGTCTTTTGTTTTCTTTATTCTTAGGAAAGTCGAGATGGTCGGGTGGATAGCTGGCGAAACTTCCAAGCAAATACAAAGGGGAAGAAAGAGAAGAAAAATCGGACCTTCCTGAGACCACCAAAAGTAAAAATGGAGCAGCGCGAGTGACCCCCTGGGTCCCGGCCACAGAACCTTTCCCTGGCCCCCTCCTTCCTGCTTTGAAGGACTCATTCTTCCCTCCCACCTCCACCCAACGTAGAATAGTTTTGCTTTTTAGTTCATTTTGTTTTCAATACAATTTAATATTGATCAGAGTAATTCTTTTGTACATTGAAACGAGGGGCTCGGTTTTAAAAATGACCTTCCCCCATCCCTTCCCTCTAGAACAACCAGGATTGGACGGTGCCACCGGTGCTGCCTCCTCTCCCACAGCCTGGAACTTAACATTTTGTACTTCACTGAATTGTGATGGTTAGGAACTTCATGTGTAGTTTGTGGAAATCATCCAATTAAACATACTGCTTACAGTGGTATTGCTGTGACTTCCAAGACAAGCCGGGCTGCCTTAGGAAGCCTCTCTGCTCAGTTCTCGCTTCTGAGTGTGCGTCTCTTCAAGCCCCAGCTCAGACAGGGGCGGCAGCGAGGGCACAGGGAGCAGCCATGTGAAGCCCTGAAGCCCTGTCATATTTGCCACGTGTCCTTCCGTCTGGCTGACCGATCAGCGTGGCATGAGGCTCCAACCTACCTAAACCTGTTCACTTTCCAAAGAGCTACCCACCTTCCACCCAGCACCATTGCGTCCTAGTCTGTCTGCATTCGTTAGTGGTGATACTCTATGTATAATAAATTTTTATACCCAAATCGTTGATGTATTCTCCCTCAGGTGTTATTGCCACACTCTGGAATGCTCTGGATTTGAACACACACAGCTCCCTACCACCTATTGATGAACCTTAGTTTCTTTTTCTGTTTTTCTTGGTTTCTTTATTTACAAAATGAGAATATAAATTACTGTGGCAGGGGCTGGGGATATAGCTCAGTGTTAGAGTGCTTGCCTAGCATGCATGAGGTTCGATCCCCAGTGAGAGAGACACATACACACACACACATTGTGGCAGTTTTTAGGGAGGGTTAGCTGAGATACATCCTAAATAGCTACCCTAGTGCTCATTGGGTATTGCCAATTGTCTCTGTCAACATTCCCACTGCTATAATCCAAAATGACTGACCCCACAACTTCGAAAAAGATTTATTTGCTTGCAGTTTTTTTTTTTGAGATTCCCAGTGTAGTCTATGTCAGCCATGGGTGAGGGTCTGAAGCACCAGGCATGGCAGTGGGAAGCGAAGAGAACGTGAGAGCATGGGCTCTGCTCCTCACACGAAGACATGGAGGCCAGAGGCAGGAGGCTGGAAGCAAGAGAGGGCAAGCAAGCACGAGGATTCAAAGACAAGGGCAGCCAGACGTGGTGGCACACTCTTGTAATCCCAGTACTTGGGAGGCTCAGACAGGAGGATCTGGGTTCGAGGCCAGTGTTAGCTACTTAGTGAGACCCTGTTTCAAAAGTAAAGAATAAAAATAGGACTGGGGGTGTAGCTCGGAGGAAGAATGCTCCGGGTTCAATCCCCAGTACTGAAAAAAAAAAAAAGCTCAATCCCTAAGGCCACACCCTCCAGGGCCCACCTTCCCTAGCCACATCTAGGAGCGTAGGAGCCTAGGAGCCTAGGTTAGCACGGAGATGAAGCCATTACAATGGATTGTCCAAGCCGGGCGTGGTGGCGCACGCTTGTAATCCCAGCATTCGGGAGGCTGAGACCAGAGGATCCGGGTTCGCGGCCAGCTTCAGCTACCTAGTGAGGCACTCCATAACCTAGTGAGACCCTGTTTCAAAATAAAGAATAAAAAATAGGGCTGGGGGTATAGCTCGGAGGTAAAATGCCCCTGAGAGCCGGGCGTGGTGGTGCACGCTTGTAATCCCAGCATTTGGGAGGCTGAGACTGGAGGATCCGGGTTCGTGGCCAGCCTCAGCTACCTAGTGAGGCACTCCGAAACTTAGTGAGACCCTGTTTCAAAATAAAGAATAAAAAAATAGGGCTGGGGGTGTAGCTCGGAGGTAGAATGCCCCCGAGTTCAATCCCCAGTACCACAAAAAAAAAAAAAAAAAAAATGCCCCTGAGTTCAGTCCCCAGTACCAAAAAAAAAAAAAAAAACAATGGATTGTCCATTACCATGGATTCATCTGCTGATAAGATTACAGCCTTCATGACTCAATTATACCAACTCTGAACACCAATTTATGTGCTTTTCAGGAGACAGTCTGTATAACACCAGTATTACTATTATTTTTTGTGTATAATGAAGATACTGGTCTTTTTTGTTTGATTGGCTGGTTTTTGCATTCTTTTTTTTTTTTTTTTTTTTCTTTTTGTGGCACTGGGGATTGAGCCCAGAGGCATTCTACCTTCAGGCTATACCTCCAGTCCGATTTTATTTCTTATTTGGAAACAGGGTCTCACTAGGTTGATGAGAGTCTCACTACTTGCTGAGGTTGTTTTCAAACCTGTGATCTTCCTGTCTCAGCCTCCCAAATACTGGGATTACAAGCGTGTGCCACCACTCCCGGTTTGCATTCTCTTTTTGGAGTTGGGGGTCTCACCGTGTTACCTAGGTTGGCTGGTCTTGAACCCTTTGTTTTGTTGTTGCAGTATTGGGGATTGTACCCAGGGGCATTCTACTTCCGAGCTATACCCCCAGTCCTATTTTTTGTTCTTTATTTTTATTTATTTTTATTTATTTATTTTGTGGTACTGGGGATTGAACCCAGGGGCATTCTACTTCCGAGCTGCACCCCCAGTCCTATTTTTTATTCTTTATTTTGAAACAGGGTCTCACTAAGTTGCGGAGGGCCTCACTAGGTAGCTGAGGCTGGCCATGAACCCAGATCCTCCGGTCTCAGCCTCTCAAATGCTGGGATTACAAGCGTGCGCCACCACACCGGGCTTATTTTTGAAACAGGGTCTCTCTAAGTTGCGAAGGGCCTCACTAAATAGTTGAGGCTGGCCATGAACCCGGATCCTCTGGTTTCAGCCTCCCAAGTATTCAAACTCTTGAGCTCAAGTGATTCTCCTGTTGCTGCCTCCCAAGAAGCTGGGACTTCAGGCAGGTGCCACTAAACTCTGCCTGAGAAAATGATCATTGTGAGGATTAAATGAGGCAACGTATGAAAGCATCCTCAGATATCGTGCTTGCTGTGAGACATGGTCAGCCCTCAGGAGAGGCACAAAGGCAGAAGTAGAAAGATGACATGTGCTGTGTGGAAGTATGAGAAAACAGGTGACCAAAAACGAAGCTTTCTGCAATGCCTTATAGATGAGTAAACAGGTACAGTGACTGTGTGGGGCATGGTGGCACACGCTTGTAATCCCAGTACTTGGGAGTCTGAAACAGGAGGATCGCAGGTTCAAGGCCTGTACAAAGCAACTTAGGCCCTTTGCAACTTAGACCCTGTTTCAAAAAAAAAGAGAGATTGCAACTTTAATTTGCTTCTTTGTGGGAGGAGATAGACATGGGTGTTTTACTGTCATTCCAAGTACAGCCCAGCATCTTCAATCCACATGTGGATCAACCCAATGAGTGCACAGAGCTCTAATATGGGACCCAGGTGGGGGGAGGGGAATGTTCAGTCAGTGCAGGGGTGAGGAGTGAGGTAATGCAGACTGTTCTGTACAGGGAGCAGCATTTGATGGTTCCTAGGCAGGCAAAATGACACCCCCTACTCCAGCATGTGGGTGCTTATCCCTACCCCTTTCTTACAGGTTAAGGGTGGCCTTTTACTTTTTCGGTTTTTTTGTAGTACTAGGAATTGAACCCAGGGGCATTCTACTTCTGAGCTACACCTCCAGTCCTATTTTTTATTCTTTATTTTGAAACAGGGTCTCACTAAGTTGTGGAGGGCCTCACTAACTAGCTGAGGTTGGCCTTGAACCTACAATCCTCCTATCTCAGCCTCCCAAGTACTGGGATTACAAGCGTGTGCCACCATGCCCGGCTAAGGGTGGTCATTTTAATCAGCTGTCTGCAAACCCATCTTTGCCTCAGAAGGCCCTGCTAGTAATCAACCACAGTGTGCTCATTTGTTCAACAAATACAGTGCTTGAGAAATAAGATGGTGACACCACGGGGCCACTGCTGCCTTCTTCACAGTCGGGGTGCAGAGGCCAGTGAAAGGTACAAGATGGAGAAAGGTGCAGCGCATTCCCAGCTCCAAGGAGGGGTCCTTGATCTCCTCCTTAGCAGTCAGGGAATGTTTCCTGGACAAAGCGATCCGTTGGAGAGTTGGAACCTGGAGGCTGATGCATCAATTAGGGATGTTTTCAGCTGCAAGAGAGAACTGGCAAAAATCAACGAGAATGCTTTGCTCCCTCGGAGGCAGACAGTTCCAGGTACTGTTCCTGGGGTCAACGATACCACCAAGGAAACAGGCTCTTACCGAGCTTCTCCATCCTCTCGGGAAGGCTTGTCATCTCTCACTTGCAGGAAGATTGTGGCAGCGCCACACCTATGACTGCTAAGCAGAAGTCATCCGGGAAACAGTTTTCCCAGTGGCCAGGAAATGGGTTCTGTGGACACGTAATGGTAAATTTGGCTGAGAGAGCAGCAAAGGAGAATGGGCAGCTCAGACACTAAACCTTGTTCCTTGGGACTGGCCACCTACTGCTCTCAATGAAGTCAAGCTCTGTCTACAAGGAGGAAAGGAAGGAAGAATGCTGGGAACAGCTAACAGTATCTGACACAAATAGAGAGGGCTCGGGAAGATGCCAGAGGATAGCATGTGCAAAGGCCCTGGAGGTCAGAGCATCGACCCTTAAGGATTTTGGGTTCCAATCAGGACATCTTATTTTTCTAGAAGTGCCGCCCTCTTCCCATTCTCTTCCTGGCATACTTTGGTCACAGGCCTCTGGGACCACAGGTCAGCAGTGGTCCCAGCCCTGGTGAACCCTGCTCAGAGCAGTCATTTCAGTGACAACCTGGCTAGGGAGAGGGGGCGTGTTGGACATTGAGTTGAGACAGCACAGTCAAGAGTGGCCTGCATGCCAGGCATGGTGGCGCACACTTGTAATCCCAGTACTTGGGAGGCTGAGATAGGAGGATCACAGGTTTGAGGCCAGTCTCAGCTAGTGAGACTTTCAGCAACCTAGTGAGACCCTGTTTCCAAATATGAAATAAAATCGGTCTGGGGGTATAGCTCGAAGGTAGAATGCCTCTGGGTTCAATCCCCTGTCCTGCAAACACACACACACACACACACACACACACACACACACACACACACTGGCCTGCAGGGCAGGGCTCTGCCTCTCCTCCCGTGAGGAGGTTAATGGGAGCTCCTGGGAACTCAGGGCGGAAAGGCTTGCTGGCAGAGTGCCAGACCCGGAGAGAATGAAAGGCTGGGTGAGCCGCTCCTCTTCCTGTGGCTTGCTGTGAGTAATGGGGCAGAGTCACCACCACACACCTCCCACCAAGCCGTGGACTGCTGCGAGGTGCCACTGGGCAGAGGCGGGGTAGAGGGAGCCGGTTGAGCAGGGTGAGAATGTTGGCGTTTGGACCAGCAATGACGTCACCTTGGAACCTCAGCTTCCCCCTGTGTTCAGTGGGATGGGACCTTCCTAAGTGTGGGCACCGAAAAGCACCGGCCATTGCCTTTGGCAGTGCAGTCACCCCCATCCCACCCCGCAACTGTGGCCTCTCAGTGGCTGGCTGGGCACCTGCAGCTCAGCTGACCTCTCCTCCCAGTGCCAGTAGAGGAAGTGAGTGGGAGGCGGAGGATGGGCCTGGGCCTGCTAGGGGCGGGACCTCAGGGAAGCAGGCTCCGCCCACTCCATTTCCCTCTCACCAGATCCCATCCTTAGCGCACCTGGCTCGTCTGCCCCTTGCTGGGAGCCATGGCGCCCCTCACCATTGGAACTGGGGGCTCTATAAGTGTATTGAGGAATGAACACAGGGAAGCTTAGAGTCACCTTACGTATCTGCTGTGACCCTGGAGAGTCATTTCTTCTCTCTGGACTTTAGCTGCCTCCTCTTTGGCAAAATGTCTCTGTCCTATGAACTCCAGTGAGGCTCTGTATACTGGCAAAAGGACAAGCCTCAGAGGCGCTGGCCTTGCTGTTTTTGCAAGGCTGGGAATCAAACCCAGTGCCTCACATGTGCTATGCAAGCGCTGCGCCGCTGAGCTCCATTCCCAGTCCTGTGTTTTTGTTTTGTTTTGTTTTTGAGACAGGGTCTGTCTATGTTGTTCAGGCTGGCCTCAAACTCCGGAGTCCAAGCGATCCTCTCACTCAGTCTCCTGAGTTGTTGGGGCCATGGATGCACCACCACAGACCCAGAGCTCGAATCCTGCTGTATTACAAACCAAGAGCACCACCAGCAGCATGTGGGATCAGAGTCTCTGGAAGTGGAATCTGAACAAATGACTTCTTTTTTTTTTTTTTTTTTTTTTTTTTT
>PVLC010035619.1:0-16182 GCA_004027655.1 Graphiurus murinus | reverse complement strand
GATAAACATTTCATTCTGCCTCAAGTTGGGAAGGAAAAGGAAGGCAAGAAAAAGGAAGATCACCCAGTTTATAAAATGGGTAGAGAATGAATGGCTTCTCCAAGAAGACAAGACATATGGGCATTTCAAATAAAAGGAATTATACAGGTAAGGCTCAATGAAAGTACACAACTTACTGAGGGGAACCCTGAATAGTCACATACTGCTGAAAGGAAAGTGTTGACTACAAAAGGTCCTAGTTAAGGTTGGACTGTGTATCATAACCTCTGAAATAACGAAATAATGTTGGAAAGTTATTTAATCAGGGATTGTTTGCTTTCAAATAACAGGAAGCAATAAGGGGGAACTTATTGGAAGTTTATATCACAGAATCCAAATAAAATTCAAATAATTGGATCAGAAAAAGAGAAGAATAAATGTAAAGACCTGAAAAACAAGAGTTCGGGAATCTTCATTTTGCTATTAACACTTTTTAGCTACCAACTCACTCTGTGAAGACACTTACCAACTTTTCCTATAATTGGGAAATTATTCCTATGAGTAGGGCAGCTACCATGCTGTATGTTGTTTCTCCGTGTCCAATTTTAAGTTCCTGAGAGAAAGAGGATCTCATCTGCCCAGATAAACCAGTAGACTGGATGGTCTCAGGTCAGGTGCCACCTTTTGACTTAACTGACTGTGATAGGTATGGATGGGACAGGGACAATACCTTTCTTGGCCTATACATAGATTCCTCAAGAAGAAACATGGAGAGGCAGCAGAAAGTACTGCTGTCTCTATGGCACACTATTTCTTTCACTACTCATCATATATACTCTTAAGTGATAGACAGTTCAAACATACTCAGGCCCAACATGATATACCAACTAATACACTAGTCTTATGCAACGTGATAGCCCAAGAAACTGGACTAATACCTAGCACATAGAAGGCATTCAATAAATGCTTCTATGAAACAAAAGAACGAACAGATGGAAGAAAGAATGCATTAATCACACCACACCACTGCCAGTAGAAAAACCAAAGTCATAGCCAACTACTTGATCCAGAAATTATGTCACAGGACCACTGTATTCAGAATCCACAGTCCTTCCCTGCCACATCAGGTCCAGCTGTGATTCTTCACCATATTGCTATCTATGAATAAATGATAATGCAAACATCTCCAATACAGATAGTATACACTCAAAGATAAATAAAAATAGGATAACTATTTTTTAACTATTTTTTTGGGGTGTGTGTGTGTGTGTATGTATGTGTAGTACTGGGGATTGAACCCAGAGGTATTTTACCTCCTAACTATACCCTAGCCCTATTTTACTTTTTATTTGTAAATGGGGTCTCTCTAAGTTTGAGAAGGCCTCACTAAGTTACTGAGGCCAGCTTTGAACCTGCAATCCTCTCTCAGCCTCCGAAGTACTAGGATTACAGTCATGAGCCACCATACCCAGCTAAATTCCAACTTCTAAAAACAGAAAAGCAAAAAAGCTTCCAGTCTTAGATCAGAGAGAGAAAGACAGGGACAATGAATGAATGAATATGAAAATGAATCTTATTGAACAAGATTTGTAGGACTTGTACCTTGCCAATAAATAACTACTTTTTTATATTTTAAGTATGTCAACGTTATTTGCAATCATTCATTTCTCGAAAAATACAGAAGCTGGTAACACAAGAGAAAGTACAAACAACTAACCCTCTGAGAAACTATAGGGGCTAACACAGAATCACCACAGGAAGCAGAGTATCAAGGATTTTTCCTCCATTCCTGGCAGTCCACACTGGGAGCAGCTGACTAAATTACTGGTTATTGTATCTTGCAACTAAGTGACTATTTTCAGTGAACCTCTATGGTACTATACATAGAATTATCAAATTGTCAGAAATGTAATTCTCATATAAATATAGTAAGTAGGCATCAAAATTTTAAGACATTAATGAAAGAACCAGCAGAATGGCAGTTCAATAAGGAGATACTAAGGGCCAGGTACAGTGGCACGTGCCTCCTGAGACAGGAGGATAGCAGGTTTGAAGCCAGTCTCAGCAACTTACTGAGGATCTCACCAACCTAGCAAGACCCTTTTCCAAATAAAAAATCAGTATTGGAGTATAACTTGGCGGTAGAATGCTCCTGGGTTCATCTCCAGTACTGTGAGAGAGGCGGGGGGGGGGGGGGGGGGGGGGGGGGGGGAGGAAGAGGGGGAGAAAGAGATAGAGAAGAAAAAAATGGGAGAAACTAAGAGAAAAAAGGAATGTAAGTTATTATACAGAGCAATAAAAGCATAGTTCTTTTAGGAACTTTCTTCTCTGCCAACCTACTCCCCCAAAATAAAAAAAATATTATCTGTTTTCTATGCACTAGCCTCTAAATTTACAGTTATAAAATATCTGGGCTTTACACAATTGTGTGCAGCATATCAAGTGGTTACTATCTGAGAGGTTATCAAGAGGGCTCATTAAAAGTTCTCTCATGGTACGGTAGGACTTGTACCTTGCCAATAAATAACTACTTTTTTGATATTTTAAGTATGTCCTAGTATTTGAGAGGCTGAGACAGGAGAATTGCAAGTTCGAGGACAACCCCAGCAAGTAGTGAGACTCTAATCAACCTGATGAGACCTTGTTTCAAAATAAAAATAAAAAATAGGGTTGGGGGTATAGCTCAGAGGTAGAATGTCCCCTGGGCTCAATCTCCACTAACACACACACACACACACACACACACACACACACACACACAATCTCTCATGGCATTAAAAGGGTCCTCACCAGCCAGGCGTGGTGGTGCATCTTATAATCTCAGTACTTAGGAGGCTGAAACAGGAGGATCACAGGTTCGAGGACAGCCTCCATAAGTAGTGAGACTCTTGTCAACCTAGGGAGACTTTGTTTCCAAATAAGAAACTAAAAAATTGGGCTAGGGGTATAACTTGAAGGTAGAATGTTTCTAGGTTCAATCCCCAGTACCAAAAAAAAAAAAAAGGTCCTCACCATTTTGCTATGCTTTCATTTTCCTGAAAAGCACTTTAAAGCCAAACTTAGTCTTTTGCTTTTTTCAAACTTAGTATTTAAAACACACTGGTTATTGTTTTCAACCTTAAGCACTAAAAGAAAAAAGAACTTTAGCCAGGGGTCTTGGCACATGCTTACAATCCCAGTACTTGGGAGGCTGAGATAGGAGGATCACAGGTTTATGGCTATCCTCAGCAACTTTGTGAGGCCCTCCGCAATTTAGTGAGACCCTGTTTCAAAATAAAAAATAATGCAGGGCTGGTGTGTACCTTGGAGGTAGAATATCCCTGGGTTCAATCTCTAGTACCATAAAAAAAAAGAATAAGAAGAAAAAAAGAAGGAAAGAAGGGGGAAAAGAAAGGAAAGGAAGAGAGAGTGAAAGAAAAGAAAAGAAAGGAAAAGAAAAGAAGGAAGGGAGGGAGGGAGGGAGGGAGGGAAAGGAAAGGAAGGGAGGTAAGGAGGTAGGGAAGAAAGAAAAACTTTAAGCCTAGATTGCCCAACCCAAAACATTAAAGCCTACTGGCTTCTATCTAGAACTGTAAGCTAGAAACTAGGAAACTGAACATGAACACATCCTGTTCAAAAACTGTGTTTAAATACATTTCGGGTTATTATGACAAATTAAATTACAGAATTCTCACAAAGAATTTCTGGAGCTTTGTTCTGATCTGATCACTGGCGAAGATCTACTCCTAAGGTACCTTACTTGGCCACTCAGGATCTTATCTTTTGGCTTAGCCATACCATCCTTGCTTACTTTAGTCTAACATTATTTCTGTATACAGCAAGTGAGAATAATGAAGGGCATTTCAGGTTTCATTTATGTATTAGAACATCTGCTTATGCTTCCTGCATTCAGATAAGCCCCACTATAAGCATGAATATGATGGAAGTATTGGCTAAGTAATGTGAACAATGGAAAACAAAATTATTGATAAATGCTTCTTATACATACCCAATACTTTCCAAAAGGGCAATTTCTGTGGTTAAGACAAATTGATATATGGTCCCATATACAAAGGCAGCTTCCATGACTGCTCTGTGCTCTGAAGAAGAGGCAGGGAGTTGGGAGAGAGGAGGAGTTAGTTTGTTTGACTCTGTATAAACATCTATTCTGAATATTATTCTACATCCTTTTGCTTCCTATTATATTTAAGGAGTAGTCTTTTGCAAGGATCCCAGCTAGGAAAATGTAAACCATTTAAGAAGTTATAAAAAGTCTATTCTATTCAAGGTAAGAGAAGCATTAGAAGGAATAGAAAATTAGTTATACTTGAGAATATAACAGGAAAATATATGTCATATTTTTTCCCAGTAGTATGGAAGAGAATACGCATCTGCAACTTTCATATTATATTTTATATATACATATTTCTATTATTTTATCAAACATACTATTAAAGAGACAATTATACAAGGCATATTAAGGGGAAAAAAAACAGCCATTCCCCTCCCCTCTGTCCTATTTCCAATCCCCAAAGGATAGTCACTTTCAGTTCTTTCACTATTTCTTTTGGTATTTATCTCCAAATCTCTAAGTGATATTTCTACACTATTTCCTAATGTCTACACCTATACACAAACACAAACATACACAAATAGGTATAAGACATAAAGCTTTACTAATACTTACTGACTTCCCACTATGGAAGATGATAAATTAAGTCTCTTTTCTGAAAACCAGCTCCAGAAACGTACACACGTCACACTCCATCAACTCTACTAATATAGCTCTAATTTTTATTAGATCAATACTCAATATTCACATTGTTATCTTCAGGGCCTTCTGATCTGTTCCACTATGGACTTACTATGTGGCCTGCTGCACAGCTGCCACTCTGGGGATTCTTTTTTTTTTTTTAATTAATTTATTTATTTTTTCAGCATGGATTTTTTATACATTTCTTGAGTACAACAGGGTTACATAGACATATATGACATATCAATCATTGTCAGAACACAAATAGCACCACTTCTTCGTTTTACACATATAGCCCACATTCTTAACATAGCCAGGTCAAGCAAACTTTCTAGAGTCATAAAACCATACTCCTTTAGGGTCATATATTTACTTTCTAAGAAGTAGGAGGGTCTTTCATCTGCCCATCCTAGGAGCAATCTCTAGACTTCGAGACGCCAATGTAGCCATAGCAGAAGAATCAGTATAATTGCTCATATATGCAGATAGCAACTGCCAGGAGGGAAAGAGCCCAGCTGGGCTCGCACAACTCCCCCGTTTTTATTTTAAAATGCACGAAGGACTGTGCCTGTCTTAGGTCATTTCCTACCAGGTGCTTAATCTTACCTGTCATGGGGTCTCAATGAGTCATTCAACGAGCCCTGTCTTAGGTTGATTTGCCCTGAGAAAATCGAACCCGTCATTGACTACCAGGCCCTGTGCGAGGCAGTGCTTGCATTTTTATTCCACATAAATCTGCTCATATACTAACATAGGCATTGATCACAAGGCATACAACAAGTGGTAGAATGCATAAACCTAGAATGACTATTGCTGTTGCTACGATAACTCCTCCTAGTAAGGAGGTAAATAAGGGCCAGGTATGGGATATGTACACAATGGAATTTTACTCAGCCATAAAGAAGAATAAAATCATGTTATCTGCAAGGAAATGGAAGGAACTGGAAAACATTATGTTAAGTGAGATTAGTCAATCACAAAAAGTTAAAAATCAAATGATCTCCCTAATATGTGGAAGCAAGGGAGAAAATGGGACATAAGAGGGACTCCAGATGAAGGAGAATCCTTAGGTAAACAAAGAATTTGACTTAACGGAAGGTGAAGGGGGTAGGGAGGACACCCTAATGAACATGATGTACTTTCCATGAACATATCTAAGTCAATCACTAAACTGACCTTGAGAAGGAGGGAGGAGGAGGGAGTGGGGTGGGAATTGGGGAAGGGTTAAATGAGAAATGTGTGCATGGATGTCTTTACCTATACTACCTTGTACCTAACAAAGATGTATGATTACAATGTACCAAATAAGGGAAAGATGTGAAAAAAAAAAAAGATTTGTTAAAGTTACACCCAGAGATTTTGGATTTACGTAATGCGGAGCCCACTTCTATTAACCTGGGCAGAAACAACTAAGACATTTGTAGATCGCCTCAAGCCTTGGTCACTCTGGGGATTCTTATTCTCTCCCTTGTGTCGGGTCCTTCAGCCTGTTACCCATATCTTCTTCTTCATCATCCCTCCCTTGCTCCCATACTCTAGAATCTTCCTGTGAGAGGATATATGAAATATACATTTTTTCCCAACTCACGTATTCTTGGCTCAAGACATTTCCCTTGAGAATTTTAAAAATATTGTTCCATTTTCTTCCATTTCCAGAGCTGCAAATGAGAAGTTCTTTGCTATCCTGATTCTCAATCCTTCAATTGTAAATTTTCCCCCACCTGGAAGATTTTTAAATAGTTTTTTTTTTTTTTCCTTTCAGATATTCTGAAATTTCCAAATGAGATGCTTTGGTGTGGGTCTGCAACCATCCACTATACTGAGACTCAACAAGCCCTTCTAAACGGAAGCTCAAGTAATCAGTTCTGGGAAATTATCCTGAAGTATTTCTCTGATGATTTTCCCCTTTTCATATATTATTTCCTCCTTTCTCCTCATTTTCATTTCCAGGTAGTTACCTTCCCCTCCCTCACTTAATGTGGCAATTGAACAGTGTATCATCAGATTATTCCACTCACCACCCCACCTTGTTACAGTCATCCACCACCCAGCCAGGATCACTTCTCATTCCATGAGGAACTTAGCTTCTGTCACACTCTCTAGTACTACTACTGTCATATCCTTGGTGATTTCATTATCTACACGGATGATCCTAGTCTCAGTTCTTGGCCTTCTCTACTCCAGTGATCCCTCTTCACCCCTGCCTTTACTCTCATGAATGCTGGCCTCACTCCACAGCCTTG
This sequence comes from Graphiurus murinus, assembly GCA_004027655.1. Classification (NCBI taxonomy): domain Eukaryota; kingdom Metazoa; phylum Chordata; class Mammalia; order Rodentia; family Gliridae; genus Graphiurus; species Graphiurus murinus. The sequence goes on along the minus strand of PVLC010035619.1, from coordinate 9,228 downwards.
TGATTACCAATTACTGAAAACCCCTCCACAATCTTAATACCTAGCAGGTCCTCCTGGGTTAGGTATCCTTTATCCCCAGAAAATTTGTGAAATGTAAACCTCATGGTTTCCATGGTATGTCCCACTGAAAACAGCATTTTGGTGAAGTTTGCTGAAGCCTCATGGTGGCAACCAAAGATGCTCAGCAAGCTGGGCACAAATAAACTTCTTTAAAAATTCTTCTCTTGATCCCACATATTCTTCCAGTCACCACCTCATTTTTCTTCTTCCCTTAACAGCAAAATTTCTCACAGAGGTCCTCTATTCACCACCTCCAAATACTCTCTACTTATCTCTCTTATACCTCTCCTACGTAGTATTTACTCCTACCACTCTAAAGAAACTGCATTTGTCAAGTAGGTAATTTCCCTACTGCTAAGCATAATGGCCAACTGGCAGTTCCTAACTTAATTCAAGATAATTTAACATAATGGTTTCTACTCTGTTCCTTAAAACTATCTGCAGGGCAAAATCAGCAATCCCCCTTTGTGGAAAAAAATTGAAACTTGAACATTTGGACTTTCTGGTTTCTGCTGATTCTTGAACCTAGGAAGATACCCGTCCCCTAAGAAATGAGAGACCTGAAAATGTCCCTGTATTGTAGAAGAGTTTATCAGGAGAAAATCTTTTTGGTGCTATAGGTTACTGTTCACCTTTGTCACTAAGACATGGTATTTATTTGAACTGAAGGAGGATGATGTATATTAAAAAAAATCCCAGCAGACAGGAACATTTTACCTCTTTCATAGCCTTGCTCAAACATCAGAACAATACATAGACCCCACCCCTGCTGCATAGCCTGTTAGAGTTGGAAAGGCTCCTGGGTAAATCTGGACAGGATGCACAAAGAATAAGGATCTCATACTGACTGGCTGCTCAGAACAGCATGAAGCATGGTTTGGTCTGGATCTACATCTTAATAGCTCCTTTCCCAAAAGTGAGATAGTGTGTGGCTAACGCAAAGGTTCTTATTGTTCTCAAGAGGATGCTGAAAAATATTATACTGTTTCCTCAATCTGCCTACTTGCCTGAATATAAGAATCACATGGTACTTATTTTAAAAAGTAAAGATTTCTGGGTCTCACTCCATCCCTGCTGCTTCAGGCTATCTTCCTACAGAAAGCTGAAATGGAGACAGAGCCTGGAGGTGAGGGAGTGTCTTTCATTGAGCTAATAAAGGCTGTCTTTCAGATGAATTAGCAAAATTCACCTCTGTGCTACCCACAGCTAAGACTCTTCTACATTGGCATGATGCTCATCAGTTCTGAACCATGAAGAACGTGGCTAGCAGCAAGTATGTGTGTCCTTCCAATAAGATCATCTAGTATCCACAACTGGTTCCTGTGGCAATCACACTGGTGTCAAACAGAACCCAAGGCCTGTTTGCCTGCCAGAGCTCCTTTCACAGAGCAATCTTCTGCCTTGCGGGTTTTGTGATTCTAGGGGAAGAATGGAAGGGTTATCCAGCAGGAAGAGGAAGGGCTACAAAGACTAAAGTACTCTGCATCCCAGAATGGGCCCTTTCCTAACAGCTCACTCATAACTGCTTGTCATATAACTGTGAAACCAGGGCAGACAGAAGTTGTTTCCTATTGTGAATAATGCTGCAATGAACATGGTGTGCAAATATCTCTTCAAGATCCAGATTTCAATTTCTTTGTATATATCCAGAAGTAGGACTGCTAGATCAAATGGTCCTGGTGAACTTGAGGAAACCAAAGGCAGCTGCCTAGTTCAGTCATGAGGTGGGCCACAAGCCTAGGAAGAAAAGGCCCCTAGATTTCAAGAATGAAACTTTCCCATAAGGGGTACCCTGCCTAAGTTAGCCATTGCCCGTCAACTGATTAAGGATGGGTGGAAAAACAGAACTTGGTTTTGTTTTGTTTTGTTGGTACTAGGAACTGAACCCAGGGGCATTCTATCTCTGAGCTACTACACCCCCAGCTCTTTTTATTTTTTATTCTGAAACACAGTCTCGTTAAGTTGCTGAGGCTGGTCTTAAACCTGCAATCCTCCTATCTCAGTCTCCCAAGTACTGGGATTATAGGTGTATGCCACCACCATGCCCAGCCAGTGAGGTTCTTTTAGGATAGCTGAATCCCACTTGGGCTCCAGATGGTAAGACTTTTTGCTATTCTCAGTTTTGTTACTTGGTCACTTTGTGACCCAGAGAAAAGCCTTTCACTTTCTCAGGATTGTTTTCCTAAATGTAAAATAGTCACTGGCATTTGTTAAGTGTTGGTTAACCTCAACTAAGGGATTAGTAAGAATAAATAAACACCAAATCTGAACCATGTCTTGAATTTATGGGCTAAGCTAAATTCAGGATTTCTCATCATTAATATATAGTGCCATTCTATACCTTATCATAAGGAAGAAAAGTTTATTTGGAGAAAAATAAACACCCACAACTTTGTTCAGAGAAAAAAACAAAAAACCCTATCTTCACTTTGCTTACAGGGCACTCCTACATTTACTGTGTAAATGGTGGCATATCTAATGGGTTTAGTTGTGGTCTTTGCGTTTTCATCTAGTCTCACTGAGTGATCACTTCTGGTTTCACAGCTTTACTTCCCAAATTTATACCCTACTCTGTATCCCCAACATAAAAATGTAGTCTAGTAATATCCAACTACCTTAGTGATATCTCTACTTGGATTCTAACGGGTATTTCGCAATTATGATGTCAAAAAAGTAAACTCTAGAGCTTCCTCTCCAAAATTTCTAGTCTATTCTGTCCATTCTCAGTCTTCCCCATCTCAGTTATTAGCATCTCACCTGTCGAGTACCTCAGGCCCAAACCCCAGAGCCACCCTTATCTCTGCTGTTTCTTACTCTACTCCAATATCACAGCAAATTCAGTTATCCCTACTTCCAAAATACTACTAAATTCACATTTATTGTCACCTCCATTGCTAACACTCTGGTCCAAGCTAGTCACTGTCAATCTCTTGCCAGCAATAGTGTAATAAATTCCTAATTTTCTCTCTTACTTTACCTTGCTCCTTCCACTCTATTCCAAACATTGCAGTCAAATTGATGCTATTCAAACATAAATCAAGGAGTTCTGATTCTGCTACAGCAGTGTAGCTCACCTCTTTCACTGATTACAACTAGAAACTCTAGAAAATAGAATGACCTGAGAACCCTGAAAAGTAAACAACAACAAGAAAGGCAAATTGTTTTATAAGTGAATTATGTTAGTTTACAAGTGCATGCATGCCATGTAGCCAGAAAGCCTTGTTTATAAAAACTGAGATTTTCAATAAATGATTTCATATAACAATATGCAATTATTAAATGTCTTTAACAGTACCTAATATTAACATAGTTAAGTTATAACCATTAACAAGGAAATGTTCTGAAGTCATAATTATAATTTGGTCATAAAATGTTTATAAACTTCTTCACCACAAAATCAGATTTTAATGCTCAAGTGATGCTTTCAAAAATAGATTTTTTAAAAAATCAAGGAAATATATGATAAACAAAAAATACTAAAATAAAAAACTAGTCAGTTAACAATATTTATCAAATATTAGAAACTATAATATCAGGTACCAGGAGGACTATAAGAAAATAAAAATAGTAACAGTTGCCGGGCATGGTGAGGCACGCTTGTAATCCCAGCATTTGGGAGGCTGGGGGTATAGCTCGGAGGTAGAATGCCCCTGAGTTCAATCCCCAGTACCACACAAAAAAAAAACAGTAATAGTTAACACACGACACTTACTAAGTATTCTAGGAAATACTGCAATTATTCAATTTGATTCAATCACACAAAGCGGTAGGCACAATTATTTTCTCCATCTTAGTGACTAGGTAACTGAGGTTAAGTAACTTATCCAACATCACACTAAAAGTAATTGGTGGGGCAGGGAGTCTAATCTAGGCATTCTGGCTCCATAATTCTTGTTCAACCACTGTAGTATACATCCCTTTAAAGAAAGATAACAGCCAGGCATAGTGGTGCAAACCTGTATTCCTAGTAGATGGGAGAATTCCAGGTTTGCAACTAGCCTACGCAACTTAGCGAGGTCCTCCACAACCCTGTTTCAAAATAAAAAACAAACAGGGTTTGGGTTGTAGCTCAGAGATAGAATGACCTGGGTTCAATTCCCAGTAACAAAAAAGAAAGAAGAAAGGAAGGAAAACATAATAGTAAGGATACTTTAAATTTATTTTAAATATTAAGACTATATAGTATTTAAAATACTTCAACATACTCATACAGGTACATAGGCACAGTAAAAACTAATAAATACCTGGTGTCCCAATGGCTTTTACATATGAGAATACCATATTTGCTTTTCCTTTCAGAGCATTTTCTACATTCTGAAGATCTTCTAGGGTGGTAATATATTTCACTTCATTAAAAAGAAGAGCACTAAAATAAATACAGAAAAAAAATCAGTAAAAACTAAAACCCATACTTAGTTACATAATACATGTATATTTTTGTTAAAGAACCCAATTTAGAAAAGAAATTTAACTTTGAACATTTCAATTTTTTTAAAGGGGGATGGAGAATGGGTATGGTGGTACACAGCTGTGGTCCCAGGCTGAAACAGGAGGATCACAGGTTTGAAGACAGCCTCAGCAAGTAGTGAGACTCTCATCAACCTAGTGAGACCCTGTTTCAAAATAAAAATAAAAAATAGGGCTAGGGGTATAGCTCAGAGGTAGAATGCCCCTGTGTTCAATCCCCAGTACCCCCCCCACACACACAAACAAAACACAGGTGGGAGATATAGCTCAGTGGGAGAGTACCTGAGTTTGATCCCCAGTGCCACAATCAATCAATACTGAGCAGTAGTCACCATGTACAATATATTTTTACATTTCATTTACCTCTTTAATAATATTCTTATAATACTGTGTATTCTATACACACATGCAAGCAAGCACACACAGGAAACAGTTCAGGAACAAAGTAACCTACTCCAGATCATACTGCTAGTCACTAATAGAAATAAGAGCCAAATCCAGTCTTCTGACACCAATGCCAGGACTTTCTGCATTATGTTATTACTGATCATTCTTAAAAATAGGAAATCAGGTGAAAAGAGTGACAACTAAAAAATGGCAAGGAAGTTTCAGTAGCATTGTGGGTAGTGGGTGCCTTACATATTGGGGCTAAAGAGCCCAGAATTACCCTTGAGTTACTTCAAAAACAGTTAAGAAGTACCATTTAGTAAACTTAAGATGACTGCCATGTAAATTCTAAGCTCGGAAGTTACATTTACCCATTTACTTTTATTGCTCTAATAACTCCAAACTATTTACTTCAAAAATCAAATCTGGGAGCAGAAATAATTTAATAAAACCAACATTTACTCAGCTGTTATCACATGTCAGGCATAATATCAAGCATTTTTTAAGTAGAGGTAATTTATCGGGTTTTGATCTGCCTAGCTCTGAACTCTTTTTTCTGGGAATTCCCAGCTTTCTAAGTCTTCATGGTGGGCAAAGTCCACATCCCCTCATAAATGCTGACAACATAAACTTCCCTTTGCATGCTGTAAGGAAAGAGGGGGAAGGAAGGTGGGATGTGATAGTATGTGCAAGTGTGAATGTATCACTTTGAATCTCACTATGATGTATAATTACAATGTACCAACAAAAGTGTGTATATGGTATGTATCTGTGTTTATATTAATTTTACTTCCCATTCCAGGTTCCCTGCTGCAAGGGATGGCTGAGTGACTCAGAATCATTTATGTGAGATTCTGAATCAAGAGCAAGGGATGTGAAGAACCAGGGATAGTAGAAAATTATTTTCAGCAGTAGCATTAGCAGTCAGCTTCAAAGACAGTAGTGATAACGGTGTTAATGAAGCCCAAGCAGGCAATGCAAGAGTGGCCTCCAATGCAAGAGCTCTCCACAGATTAGTTGTACATCATGATGACTTTTTTATTCTTATGGTACTGGGGATTGAACTCAGGGGAGTTCTACCTCTGAACTACACCCCTAGCTCTATTGTTTTTTATTTTGAAATTGAGTCTAAGGTGCTGAGGGCCTTGCTAAATTGCTGAGGCTGGTCTTGAACCTGTGATTCTCCTGTCTCAGCCCCCCAAATATAGGATTACAGGCATATGCCACTATGTCTGGCATGTGTTGTAACTTTGACTGTAATTCAGAGTTGTATAACCTTTGAGTCCAGTTCTCCAGCCCTTTTAGTAAGGCTGAGATTTCCCAGAACCACTTCAAATCCCTCAGTTTAAGCCAGTCAGACCCAGATTCTGGGGTTTGTAACCAAGAACCCTTCGGCAAAGCACTGTCTTGCTTAATTTTCATGGCAGACAGCTGAGATTGCTACTATCATTAACCCTATTTTAAAGATAAGGTCATGGGGTTTAGAGAGGTTACCTTGCCTTATGTCCCAAAGCTCATTAAAGGAGCCATTATCCATGAAATAATAATAACCGAAACTAATGACATTCATAATCTAATGATCTTTGTGATTTTTCCCAATGGCTTCCTATCTTTAATATAGTTCTTAATGTGCTTATTTCCTGAATATGAGGCTATCTAAGGATCTCAAGGATCCTTTCCACAAGCCTGTGTTCCTTCATTCTCAACCCAAAGAGGAGAATTACTAGAAATGGGTTCAAAGAAAAGTTTCTGTTGGGTTTTCATGTTCTAATGATGGGGTTAAACAGCCTAGGGCTGGCTTTGAAAAGGGGCCAGTTCTTTTTGCCCCAGAAAGATTATCCTTTTCTTCAGCAAGCTTCTCCTGAGAATCTCCTATCATAACCACTAGGTAGAAAAAAATAGATGGTCAAAAATCTGAGGTGTCAGTAAAAAGACTCTATATGTCCCTTCTTATAGAATACTAGGCCACTCAGTCTTTTTTTCAGAAAGAGAACATCTTTATATTTTTGTCATTATTCAATGTTTTCTGCTAATTTAACATAACAAACCCTCCACAACTGGATGGGAGTGGGAGATGAAGGGAGGGAGGGAGAGAGTACTTTTAGCTGATTAATTATATTGTGACTGAAGAGATTCATATGTAAAACGAAATATCCAAGTCTTTTATTAAGCATTTTCTAAATTCACACAATTAAAAAAAAAAACAAACAAACACAGGTAGAAGCCACCTCTGTGAAGTGAGAGCACCAGTAACAAGGTTCACAAACATCAGTCTTAGTCTTTTTGTCATACATTGTATATTCTCCTACTAGTTTATTTCTTATAAAATTCTTATCACCAAAACCAGTCTTATAGGCATATAAAAGAATTTCTAGCTGAGTTTGGTGGCACAGTCCTGTATTCTGAGTACTTGGGAGGCTGAGACAAGAGGATCGCAGGCTTGAGGCCAGCCTCAGGAAGTTAGTGAGACCCTGTTTCAAAATAAAAAGTAAAAAGGGCTTGGATTGTAGCTCAGAGTTAGAATGCGCCTGAGTTCAATCACCAGCACCAAAAAAGAAAAAAAGAGGATTTCTGCTCCTCTCATTTGTGTGTGTGTGGTAGGGAATTGAACCCAGGGGCATCCTACCTCTGAGCTACAACCCCAACCCTATTTTATTTTTATTTTGAAACACGGTCTCACAAGGTTGATGAGAGTCTCACTATTTGCTGAGGCTGTCTTCAAATCTGCGATCCTCCTGTCTTAGTCTCCCAAGTATTGGGATTACAAGCGTGTGCCACCACACCCAGTTACACAGTTTTCCTCCTTTTTTTTGTACTAGGGATCAAACCCAGAGGCATTCTACCTCCGAGCTACATGTCCAGCCCTATTTTACTTTTTTTTTTTTTTTTTTTTTTTTTTTTTTTTTTTTTTTGCGGTACTAGGGATTGAACTCCGGGGCATTCTACCTCCGACCTATACCCCCAGCCCTATTTTTTATTCTTTATTTTAAAACCGAGTCTCACTAAGTTGCGGAGTGCCTCACTAGGTAGCTGAGGCTGGCCTCGAACCTGGATCCTCCGGTCTCAGCCTCCTGAATGCTGGGATTACAAGCGTGCGCCAACACGCCCGGCCTTTTTTTTTTTTTTTAATATAATAATTGGTGCATTGTAGTCATACATCTTTGTTAGGTACAAGGTGATAAAGGCATATGTGCACACATTTTTCATTTAACCCCTTCCCCAATTCCCACTCCACTCCCTCGCCCTCCCTCCTTCTCAAGTTCAGTTTAGTGATTGACCTTGATATATTTCTGAAAATACAGAAATGCTTTTTAACTCTTTGTGACTGGCTAATCTCACTTAACATAATGTTTTCCAGTTGCATCCATTTCCCAGCAAACAATATGATTTTGTTCTTCTTTATGGTTGAGTAAAATTCCATTGTGTACATATCCCATAGTTTTGGAATCCCTCTGTCGATGGACATCTTGGCTGTTTCTATAGTTTGGCAATTGTGAATTGTGCAGCTATAAACATACATACATATGCAATTGGTCTGACAGTTTGGTTTCCATTCTTTTGGGTAGGTACCCAGAAGTGGTATTGCTGGATCATATGGTACGTTCATTCCCATTCCTCTGAGGATTCTCCATATTGTTTTCCAAAGTGGTTGCACTAATTTGCACTCCCACCAACAATGTATTAGGGTTCCCACTTCTCCACACCCTCGCCAGCATTTGTTGTTGTTCATGTTTTTTATGATTGCCATTCTGACTGGAGTTAGGTGAAATCTCAAGGTAGTTTTGATTTGCATCTCTCTGATTGCTAATGATGTGGAACATTTCCTCATACATTTATTGGCCATTTGTATTTCTTCTTTTGTGAAGTGTCTATTTAGATCCTTTGCCCATTTTTTGATTAGGTTGTTTGTTTTTTAGCTGTGATTTTCTTGAGTTCTCTGCAAATCCTAGATATTAGACCTCTATCAGAAGAGTAGCTGGCAAAAATTTTCTCCCACTCTGTGGGCTCTCTGTTGAGGTTCTTGATAGTTTCCTTTGCTGCACAGAAGCTCTTCAGTTTAATGCAATCCAATGTATTGATCTTCCTTTGAGCTGCTTGTGCTTTTGGGGTCTTGTTGAGAAAGTTTTTACCTGTGCCTGTGTGTTGAAGTGTTTGGCCTATGCCCTCTTCAAGTAGCTGCAAGGTCTCTGGCCTGACTTCCAGGTCTTTGATCCACCTTGAGGTGACTCTTGTGCAGAGTGAGAAAGTGGGGTTTATTTCCATTTTCCTGCATGTGGTTAACCAGTTTTGCCAACACCATTTGTTAAAGAGGCT
>PVLC010035618.1:0-16227 GCA_004027655.1 Graphiurus murinus | reverse complement strand
GCCTGGGATCAGGGTTTAGGGCAGTTTCCTGCTTGCCCTCAGGCTCAGTGCCAGGATGGACCCACTCAGTTAAACCTGCAGCCTGACTTGCTCTTTACCCAGGACTCTGAAGGTAACCAAGTTATCAAGCACCAGTTTTGAATGTTTATGAGGGTTTGATTCTAAAAGTACCTTGAAATGGCCGAGTCAGGAAATTATCTTGTGAAGGGAGTGAGGGTTTATGGGGGAAGACAGTGTGGGATTAAGCTGTTATTATTGAGCACTTTGTGTAAATAAAGCAGGCAGTGCCAGTGGTTGAGGCATTGTGATTGGCATCATGCTGTCCTCTCAGGAAGGTGACTGGAGAATCACTTGATGAGTGTGGTGAGTACTAAGGAGGCGGGGCAGGAACTTATCCCTCCACTGAAAAGCCTATTATTCAGCCTGGGCAAAGGGGTGGCTTTCAGATGCCTGGCTGGGTCCTTGCTTCTTACAGATGTTTGCCCTTTTCACCTCTGGCTATAATAGTCCCCACTCAGCCTAAGCTTCAGACCATTATTCCTGACCCCATTTTGAGAGAGAGAGAAGGCTGATCTTCCCATCCCAGTGTACAGATGTGGAGAGGATAGAGAAAGGGAGAATGGCAGTAGTCTTTATCTTTTTTTGGTAACTGTACTGCATTTTAAAGTTACATAGTTTAAATACCTCCTCCTAAAAAAGCCTGAGCTGTATATCTAGGTGTGGCTGTATCATTTTCTTCCAAGAAATGGGAGGGAATCCCCTTTGTAAAAACAAATTAATGTTTGCAGAATTGGCTCTGGTGGTAATTAAAACATTACCAATTTAAAAAAAAAATTGAATCTACAAAGTGAGTCAAATCAATATTCCCAAACTGAAATACATAATTTATAAAATTAGAATTTAGGAGATGATAGGTTTGATATAATTAAACATAGGAAAAGAGAATTAGTGAACTGGAAGGGGTCAAATAGAAATATTCAGAGTGATGTACAAAAATATTGTAAAAAATGGGAACTATAGAAATAACACAAATGACCTGAAATATGGATAAAATGATACACATGTAAAATAGAGTCCAAGAATGACAATGGAGGGACAATGCAGAATTTTTGTGGAAATTTTTAGCTTAAGACTTGATTCACATCAAATAGGGAACATTGCACATTTCAAGCAATGAAATTTCAAAGAATTGAGCATTAAAAAAATCCCACAGTAAAACTGATAAAATTTAAAGACAAAAAATTAAAGATAAATAGAGTTGAAATACAAAAAGTTTTCCAAATAAAAAATACAAAATCTGACTTTTTAACAGAAATGATGGAAGCAAACTGATAATCTTTAAATTACTAGAAGAAAATTAGCGATCTATTTAGATGTTAATCCCAGAGAAAATGTGTTTACCAAAGAGAAGCTATGTAGAAAAATTGCACTAGTGTGGTAGTAGCAGCCAGCTGAACTCAGAAGTAGAAGAAGCTCAGTCCAGTAGAATAGCGATCCTATGGCCTCAAACAGTACTTATCTAAGTGGAATACATAGAAGCTTTTCCTGAGACACCTGGTGAATTCTCAGGAATGCTAGCAAGCCTCTTTGAGGCACTTTCCTGATAATCATTCAATCATTTATTTCTTCATATATTTATTTGAATGGCTATGATAAAACAACTGCTGCTTTAACAATCTATAGATTTTGCAGTGAATTAAGGCAGAAAATAGGAACAATGGCAACAACAACAACAAAAAAAGGACAATCAACTACATTTGTAAGTGTCTACTGACCCTACCTGTGGAGAAGTACACTATAAATAGGTTGATGAAGCACCGCCCTAGGAGCTGGGGTGAAGCTATGCTGTTAGGTGAGGTACTGGGAAAGGCTTCTTTCATAAAGTGGCATCTGTATGGAGGCCTGAGTCAGAGGACAGATCAAGTCAGGCGCATGTCTGGGACAGAGCATCCCAGGCAGAGTGGAAACAGCAAGCCTTGAGAAGGGCATGCTTCTGTGTTTGTGTTGCATATGACAGCAGGTATGGCTTGGCTCCTTGTGCCTGTGGGAGTGGGGGGTGGTGAGAATGGAGAGAGAGGAGGAGGAGGAGAGGGTTGGCCACAAAGGCAGTGTTTGGGTTGAGAGTTTCCATTCTAAAGAAGATAGTAAGCCATTGCAAGGTTTTGTGTACATAGGTACAGCTGTCAGTTGGACAACAGTTGAGGAAGCTGAAAGGAAAAGCAGTGGGAGGAGGAAACCTCTTTAGAAAGTGCTACAAACCATGCAAGGGATGTCACCATGGTAACAATAGAGGTATTGAGAGGTGGGTAGACTATAGATGGAGTCTGACACCACAGTCCATAAAATTTGCATAAATATTAGATATGAGTGTAAAAAAATAACATAAGGTAAAACCAAGATATTTGTCTTGAGGAATAAAAAGAATGATTTGGGAGTAGAGTGAAGGGAAATTTTCAAGTTCTGTTTTGTATATATAAGTGTTAAGAGAAGTATTAGCTTTAGTCATTCAGTAAATAAGTATCAAATTCCTTCTCTGTGACTGATAGTCTTCTGGATGTTGAGAGCAAAACAAGAGTTCACTACCCTTACTGAGCTTCTTAGGCCTACAAGTATATAGGAAAAGAGCTTATAGGTAAATAGAGCAAAGTCAGAGTTGTAGATGACATGAGGTCATCTTTTGAAAGTGTGTTTAGTGAATAACAGTTACTTTTGACTTTTATCACTCTCCAGCATTTGGACAATGATCATGCTTTTTTAAATCATGAGATTTTACAAAGAAATTCTGTAGATTCCTTTCAATAATTAAGTTAAACTTTACCCTTTTTTATTTACATCACAGAACTATCAGTCTTTAATATCTTGCTTATTATTCCAAACTTTTAATTTTCTTAGTTTTTACTGACCACATTGACTAAAACTACAGATGAGAATTTACATATATGAGCAAAAAGCTACAAATCCTTCACATTCAGAGACTTTTGATCTTTATGAACTATGGCATAGGGATTTGTTTATAAGGAGGCTGGCTTAGTAAAACTATATCAAACAAAAATATATAATATCCATTGTGCAAATATCTCTATTATTGTATATAAAATAGCTGCTATTTTCTTGTTCATAAACATAGAGATTTAATCTTCTATTATTTGGGCTGGGTATGGTGGCATACATCTGTACTTCCAGTACTTGGGAGGCTGAGACAAGAAGATCACAGGTTCAAGGACACTATGTAGTAACTTAGTGAGACCGTGTTTCAAAATAAAAAATAAAAAAGGAAAGGATGCTGCTCAGAGGTAGACCATCCACCTCTGGGTTCAATCTCCAGTACCGTACACACAAAATCTATTACTTGGAATATATAACATGTTCCAGAAATGTTTCTTTGGTAGTCAGCACAGTGCTCAGCTAATGTAGCAATATACTATCCTCATACAGTAAGAATTGCTTTCAGTTTTCTCTTCCTTCTGATTTGAAAATTTTGTGATAGTTGCAGGAAATGTAAATTTGATGCATATGGTCTTATACTTTTAAGCATGACTTTTTACCTCTCAACCTATGTGACTCATACATGATGAAGGGCTTACACTGATAAAGGGGAAGGTCTGAGTACCTCTCTGCCTGAGGAAACAAGGGCAGCAGCAACTGTCAAGATGCTCTATTAAAGCAGACACAGTCTTAAATTAATACTATAAATTGGAAAGTGGGTTTTCAGATGGAATTATCTGAACCTCATTCAGCATCATACTACTCAAGGGAATAAATATTTCAGAGATAAAATATTGCCTATCTAGACTTATTTTCACCAAGATAAACTGGAGCCTTCAGTCATCCCAAAAACCCAGACAATTTTTTTTTGCATAAGATAAGACACACACCATAGAAGAAAGTGGGCAGGTAGGGAAGTGAAGGGAGACAAGAGGTTGTTATGAGCAGGGTACTTTTTTCTCATTGATACTCAGTCCTGCCTCTACACCTTCAGAGTATTTTTAGAAATGAATAAGGAGACATGCATAATAAGTCATAAGTATGAAATTCTCATATTAAAACTATGAGGAGCTATAGATAACTAGACAATTCTAAGGGTCATAAAGCTAAGGCCTTTATGTTTGCTAATAGAATTCCTAAAGCAGAAGGTAACAACTCAGTTTGTATGAAAGAAGCATTGGGTTACTCACTGAAATTGATCCAATATACTCAAAGGTGCATAGACCTTTTGGTCTCAGAATATCTTACTAGTCCTTAGCGGAGAAGAAGTGAGACTGCCATGGTAGATTGCAAACTTTTTTGTGGAGTCATTGTATAAAACCATATTTATAGTGTATTTATCATCCTGATTCTCATTGTAAAGTTTCAATCATTTTTAAATTTTATTGTCTCATATTTATGAATATTAAAATTTTTTTAGAAGTTATTATAAAGGAAAACAATTGACAAAACAACATGATTATTACTAAAATATTGTGGAACCTGCTGCAAATCAGTCATATTATAGAACTCATGACCAAAGAGGAGCAGTGACTCTGTTTCTGACAGGCTTCCAATTAATTAATTGGTTATTTCCATAAAGCATTGAGTGAATGACTCATAAATTCATAAAACATTAGTCAGATCCTTTCTACTTAAAATAATATCAAGTAATAATTGAGTTTTGGTCTATTTTGATCAAATTCTATTTTTCTGCTATAGCCACTTACGTAAGTGTGTTTTGAGAGGTTGTTACACTGTTAATGATAAAGAGGTTTCTGCATCAAGCAGAGGTACTACGAGGCAGTACTTTCCAAAGGTGTGCTGGAATACCAGGTAAGTAGCATCCATTGTGGAACATCTATGGTAGAACATTGTCTTTAGACAGCTTATTCCTTTCTGCATGTCTATCTCAGACCAGTACTCCTTGATTCCAACATCAGCCTTCTCCTGGAAATCACTTTAAACTTTAAATATTCCATGTGTCACCATAATTACACAGTCATGTTTCATTTTTATTAAATTATTTTCCCATCTATCCACTTAGCATTTGCATTCTGCATCATTACAAATTAATCAATGACTGATTTTCCATAATTTTCCTCAGAAAACAAATATCACACACTCTTAGTCTTTCAATACTGTATCTTCATGAATTCAATAATTATTGTAAAACACCATGAGAAGCACTTCTGAACCCAAGTTGAATAAAGCCAGAATTTATAGTTGCTTTCTTAGGAGAGATCATTTTAGATAATGAAGTGATAAATGTGATGCAATTGAACAAACGATACTACATAACTTTTACTGAGTTTTTACAGAATACATTGTTTCATTGTTTTTTACCTATATATAGTATGCATACGCATACATGAAATCCATTTTCATTAGAGAAGTTAAAAAAAACTTTTTGAAAAAGTTTTCTATTGAGCTATATAAAAGTCATGTTAAGTAATTCCTCTTTTTTGTTTCAAACTTTATTTTCTTTTAAATATATTTTCCCATGAAGTCTACAACAGTGAAAACATTAATAGTCAGAAGGTTCCTCCCATCTATATCCTTTCCCCTTGCTTTGGAAAAAAAAATTAGGGAAGTTGATTTTCTTCTTTCACTTTACCCCTCATAATGAAACTTACTTTACCACTGTGTCCTAAATAAAATGAGTTTTTTTTTCCTGGTAGTTTCTGCTCTAATCATTAATGTTTATGTTATTGTTGTTATTGCTTTGTTTTTTGTGCAGAAGTATTTCTTCTCTGAGATTACTTCTTAACCAACCACTAAATACAATTATTTATGCTGTCATTGGATAAATTAAAATGTATATATATACATATATACATTCTATATATATATTATGTACATAATATATATATTATGTACATAATATATATCTTTATTTTGAAAATGAAATCTAACTACTTTGTATTGGTGAAATATTCAAATGAAAATGAGGTAATATAGTCATCATATACAAAGTAAAAGGTCAGATTGAATATCACTTTCTTGTTACAGATGTATCTTCAATGAACTCTTCTCTAAAATTCAATTTGCTAATAAAACCTCTCCAACTTTTCCAATGCCATTTTTTGTTTTTAATTTGCATCCTTTGCATTGCATTTTGAATAATTTCTGCAAGTCTTTGAAAACTATTCCATCCTCTCTTATGAAGAATTTCTTCTCTATTTTTTTTTCATTAGCTAAATTCTTATTCTAATATCCAGGATCATAGTCCTCTTTTACTCTCATTCTCTTAGTCTTAATTTTCTTTAATATAATATCTATACTCATTGTTCATTGTGTGTGTGTGTGTGTGTGTGTGTGTGTGTGTGTGTATGTGTGATACCCAGGATTGAACCCAAGGGTGCTAGTACTGAACTATATCTCCAACTATAGCTCCATTTTTAAAAATTTGAAACAAGAGACTCACTAAGTTATGTACTGGCCTCAAACCTTCAAATTTCCTGTCTCAGCCTTGCAAGTACTGCATTTACAGGTGTGTGCAACCAAAACCATCTATTCTTTAATTTTAATACTCCTATTGGTAGCATAATGCCTCTTTCATTTCAGTGAAAGTTACTGGATCATGAATACATTGGGGATTTCCTATGTCTGTGGTCAACCACTGTCAATTACTTCTTGCCTTATGATGACCTTTCTAGTCAGGGCCTCGGGATTATCTCCTCTTTTTACTTACTGATTTCCACACTTCTGGCTATGGTGACCATATAATTTGTTTCTCAGTAAAGATGCATTTATGAGCAAAAGAGGAATAGCTGGAATTAACTAAATCTACCACAAATCTTAATATGGTCCCGTTACATCTGGAAGACTGGATGTCCAGGAGATAGATCTTAATCTTGCTTTATCTCTCTTATGTGCACACATCAATAGCTTTAAGAATTGTTTTTTCTGAATAAAGTGGAAAAGCACAACATTCAAAATGGTGAAAGTAAGATACATTTTCTTTTTCCTTCTCCTATTTTGACAGGTTTAAAAACTGGAATTTATGAGGTAGTAAATGGGAAAGTTAAAGAAAAGCTAGACATTAAAGAGATTATGATGACTGCATGCTGTGATGCATGCTTGAAATTCCAGTAGTTGAAAGACTGAGACAAGAGGATTGAAGGTTTTGCCAGCCTTGGAAAATTAGCAACTTAGTGAAACTCTGTTTCAAAATAAAAAAGAAAACAAAATAACAGTGGCTGACTGAGACGTAGCTCATAGGTGCAATGTCCTTGGGTTAAGTCTCCAGAATGAATGAATGAATGAATGAATGAATGAATGAATGAATGAATGATGTTATAGAAAGCCAACAGAAAAATTTCTCTTATAAGGCAAAAGAATGGAATTAAGTTAAACAAATGTAGCATTATGGAACTCTTGAGCCAAGTATAGTCAGATATAGGGAATAGTAAGCTGTGCTCATGAAAGAACTAGAGTGATAAATGTCTTGAGATGGGGAGTTTGGTAAGACATTAGGTTACATCTCATTAATAAAATAAGGCATGGGAGGCTAAGATAGGAGGATCGCAAGTTGGAGAATAGCTTGCTATAACGTAGTGAGACTCTGTTTCAAAATAAAAAATAAAATAGGGCTGAGGTGTAGGTCAGAGGTAGAATGCTCCAGGGTTTGATGCCTCATAACATGCATGATACCTGTGCACACACATGGGCTATTTTATATTTTTCTAAATTCTTTAGGAGTTTTAAAGATGATTTGCTGTTTTATCTGCTAACAAAGTCCACAGAGGTATATTACTAAGGACAAAATACAAAGTGAAGTACAATAGTATTTGTTATCCTTAATCATGACTACTAAGCTCTACAAATATATTAGTTGACACTTATATGAAAAAATAACATAGGTATTATGTTTTGATTAGTGAAATTAAAAAGAGGGAATCTGTTTTTGGGAAGTTGGTTCAGCTATTGACAACCAAATTACTAAACTTTATATTCACTACTTCATCCTAGTAATGTTTATGAAATATAAAAGTTTTAGTCTCTTCATCTGGATATCCATGTGTAACACCATCTGGGAGTTGCTTTATTATTTGTTCAAATTGTTGCATTTTCTGCAAAGATAAAGTAAATATTTAGTAATATCACTAAATGACTTGTAATAGAGTTAATTATGATGAAGAAGTAATGAATAAACAAGCATCGTGGGTTGTTAAACAGATGTATCTTAAAAATTTGAAGTAACTCTAAGTCACTGTGCAGGCTTGGAACCTCATAAATGTTGAGGTTTGTAAGACTTCCATGTGGGCCATGACAAAAGGAATTGTACAGATTATAAAACCTGAGATTTTTAAACTGAAACTCAGTAAAGACATAATTCAAACACCTTATCTCCTAGTTGAAAAGACAGATGTGGAAATTCAAAAAGGTTTAGTACACTGGCAAAATCCCACAGTCATTGAGCACCTGGATTAGATATAAGAACTGCATAACTGACCAGACTTCTTCTACTTTCTTGATATCTATATTGTAGCTTCTATATAATATTTAGTTTTTGAAACTTATGAATTGAAATTCAATTCTGTTAGTACTAACTCACTGTAGTATATCTGCTTTTATTTTAAATTTCACAGATTCAAACAAACACACATATACACACGAAATACTTGGATTAATAGGAAATTTATAAGAATGAAAATTAAATAATATGAAAAGGAAATTAAAAGCAATTAACTTATTTAATATTTATTTTATCACACTGTAAAACAAGATGTTCATGTTATGTGTGATATTTGGCAATAAAATGTTGCTTGTGTTTGTACTACTAGCTTTTTGTAATTTGAATAGAAAAATAAATATTGCCTTTTTTTGTTACTGGAGACTGAACCTAGGGGCCTTCAATCTTCAAGCCTGCCCTCCTACACACAGCCTCCCATCTCTTCTTACTTTTTACTTTTACATAAGGTTTCACTAAGTTACTGAGGTTCTCTCTAAATTGCTAAGGCTGGTCTCAAACCCTTAATCCTCCTAGCCAAGCCTCCCAAGTACTAGGATTGCAGGCATGCACTGCCCCGCATGGTTTAAATATTGCCTTTTGAAATATTTAATACATTAATTTTTATTCCTAATGCCATTAGTAATTTCTCAAGTCTGTGTTTCATCTTATGTGTATTGAGGATAACAATAGATTATTCAATTCATTGCATAGAAGGAAAATATAGCTCATTGATATATTGAATGAGAATATAGATTTCATCTTCCTGTCATTTTATTTAAACTTTAAAGTTAAGAAAAACTAAGTCTGAATTGAAGCATTAGAATACTAAATTTAAATATGAATCTTTGTTCAAGGATATTCCTGTTTAGAATGAAGTATGTGGTACAGGTAAGAGGTGTGCAAGAATGTATATATTGTAGCACCATATGTTACCCCAAGGAGTAATACATTGGAAACTGTTAGATTATAATGAAAAAGTAGTTGCATTGGCCTCACTCTGAAAAACTGTTAATATTAAGTTAGAAATATGTAACATAATCAGGATATTAGTGGTATTATAAATAACTGAGCATGTATCTTTAGAGAGAATATATTAAAATGTGAAAGTTCCAATTCTTTAAGAAGTATACATAAACACTTGAAACAATATCTCTTGAATAATGCAATGCATTAAACTTTCTGTGAATATTAATGTTATTGTTTACCATGATATCCATAGGAAAAGTGATGAAAATTGTAATTATCGAATCACAAAGGTAATTGGAAAGGGTGTTTATTTGACAAGTAACAAATACCACTGGAAAACACTATGTGAAAAGGAGTAACAGGTGTTTATAACAACTGTTATAAAGAAGCATTTTCCCTAACTCAAGAATTATCTTAAAAAACTTACTTATTAGTTATGTCCTTGAAATAATAACTGAAAGGATGTGTAGGGTTATATCTGTTAGGTCCAAAATAAATGTGCATTCTTCCTAAATGCCTTTGTACCAGACCAAGCATCCATATTTTATTATCAACATTGTTAAATTACAACTATCATTGTTAGATACAATTGCAGTATAGAGTGAGAACTAACCCAGTGAGGACTATCAGGAATATATGAAAGATCCAGGACAGCAGCCACAATGTGCTTGCTTCTGATGAGAGGATCTTTTCTAACCCAGCCTCATTACATGCAACCATGTACAATTTGGGTGCAGATTACTAGTGGGCACACCTGGGAATTAAGGTACCACTGTTATACGGTTGATAGGATCTGTGCCATTACCTGCCCTGTTCCTTTCTTAGAGCCAAGTAAATTTGTTGCTGGTGAGCCATAAATTGTCAACTGAGATTGAGTTTCAATCTGAACCCCAAACCACTGCTGCTGGTTGAGAATTGTGTACACTGCTGAGTGGTGTTAGAAATGGGATTGCTTTCAGTTCTGTGACCTAACAGGCCGCATGGCAAAGTCATTTTGGGCTAAGTACAGGATGAAAGGTAGGTATGCTGAGATTGATGAGGTGTTCACTAACACCTGAAAAATGAAAGCCCCATGTCAGATTATCAGGGACAAGGAATGTGACATGAGACCTCTGACCCCTGAGGGATTGTATCGATGGATGATTTCACCGTATTTCTATTTCATAAGGATTTGCTTCTTTTCACATAGCTTTGCCAGGGATAAAAGAAGTTCTCTGTCTTTTACTTCCTAAGAAATCTTCATCATTTTATGGAATTCGTTCATTTTATTTTCTAGAAAATCTTCAACTCATTGATGCATTAAATATTTATTTATAGCTTATGTGTTATGATTGTTCAATAAGAAAGTTTGTGATCTTTTAAAAAATTCTAAAGCTGAACTCTCAGAGGTAGAGAGTTTCACTACTTTATGCTTCAAGTTAGTTACCTATATATCCCTCCCCTGCATGAGCTTTCTTGGGGTATAAGTGGCCATGAAATAAAGTTCATTCATTTAAAATATATAGTTCAAGGAGAACTAACTTTCTCTCTTTCTCTTTCTCTCTCTCTCTCTCTCTCTCTCTCTCTCTCTCTCTCTCACACACACACACACACACACACACGCGTGCGTGCACACACACATAGGTGAGGTGGAGGAGAGTATTGGGTAACCATTAACAACAATCTAAAATATTTTCCTCAACTTGACATTTTTCTTAAATGCCCCTTTCTAGTTAACAACTCTGTCCAATATGTCCACTAACGATGACTACATTTCATCTCTCTATAAATGTTTTGTGTCTAGAACTTCATATAAATGAAATCATTCAATATGTTGCCTCTTGTGGCTGGCTTTTTAGTGTTATTCTTAGACTTACTCAAGTTGGTGAGCACATACTACTCAGCATCTCTTTACTGCTGAACAGCACACTGGTGTGTGGACATGCTTTTGTTTGTTTATTCATTTATCAGTTAATGGACACACGTGCTAATAGTTTATGGTTATCATAAAGCTGCTATATTTGAGCATAAGTATTTGTTGAGATATACGTCCATGTCTTTTAAGTAACTAGAGATGCATAGAAGGCTGGGTGCTAGGTTATGTGTATATCTAACCATATAATAAGTTGAACAACTAGTTTCCAAAATGGCACTATTACTTTGAATTTCCAATGGCAATGCATAAGAGTTCCAGTTTTTCCACATCCACGCCAATATTTGGTATGGGAATAGTTTTTTATTTTATCCATGTTAGAAAACATGTAGTGGTATTTTTTTTAGTTGACTTTTCCAGTAATAAGTGGAGTTAAGTGTGTATGTGTGTGTATCATTGGGGATTGGATTCAGGGGCATTCCACATCTGAGATGTACCCCTAGCCCAATTCCTTTTTTGCTTTTTTAAATTTTGAAACAGTCTCACTAAGTTGCTGAGGGTCTCGCTAAGTTGCTCGGGTTGGCGTTGAATCTGCGACCCATGTTTTAGCCTCCCAAGTACTAGGATTGCAGGTGTGTGCCACTATTCCTGGCTTTTTAAAAAAATATTCTTATTTGCCATTTGTATATCTTCTATGGTATATCGTTGGTTAGAATATTTTGTACATTTTAATCAATAGCTAGTGTAATATTATTGCATTTTAAAAGTTCACAGTACCATTTTTTAAAATATTTTTAGAAATATTTTTCACAATCTGTGGCTTGAGGATTTATTTTTTGCTTAGCTAAAGAGAATATGCTTAATATATTGATGAAGTTAAATTAACCATTTTTCTTCTGGAGTTCTTAGTTTTTGTGTTCTATCTAATAAATATTTAGCTAACTGAAGGAAATAAAGACTTCTACAGTGTGTTTGAAGTGTTTTCTAGGTTTGGTTCATAGATTTACATTCATGATTCATTTTTACTTATTGTTATGTTATATGACATAGGGATGCAGTTCATTTTTATTAATATGAATATTCATATATCCTGCCAAAATTTTTGAAAAAATATATTTTCTCCAACTTAATTACTTTAAAAATCAGACATATACTGAAAACCCTATGTTAATGTTTCATTGTTGTTATTAAGGAAGCTTTATGTTAACTCTGAAAATTATGTAATAAGAATTACACAATTCGTTTCTTTTTTGAAGTTAATGGTTTTCATCTATATTAATTTTGGAATTAAGCTTGTGAATGTCCACAAAAATATCTGCATGGCTTTGGTTGGAATTCACTGATTTTTTTTCAGTACCGGGGTTAAACTCAGGGGTGCTTTAACTCTTGAGTCATATTCATAGTCCTATTTTATTTTTTTTATTTTGAAACAGGATCTCACTAAGTTATTGTGCAATAATAGCCTTGAACTCCTGATCCTATTGTTTCAGCAGCCTCCCAAGTGCTGGGATTACAGGTATACCCAGGTAGGAGTTCATAGATTCCATAGAAAATTTTGAGAAAAATGGACAATTTTCTATAACTTTAAGCAGTAAATTTTATACTATATGAATAATATTTCAATAAAAAATTTAATATAAAATATTAGAATATAGTTCAATTATAAAATTTTGAGCTGGGCATGGTGGTGCATGCCTGCAATCCCAGTACTTGGGAGGCTGAGACAGGAGAATTGTAGGTTTGAGGCCAGCTTCAGCAACTTAGCTAGATCCTGTTTCAAAATTTAAAAAAAAAAAAAGTGGAAAATGGGAGTATAGGTCAGAAGTAGAATGCCTCTGGTTTCAATATATAAAATCTTTATATATAAAATCTTTTTTTTTTTTTGAGGGGCCACTTCTTCAGTGAAGATGTGTGAAAGACAAATTAGCATATAGGATGCTCACTGCCATTAAGTAGACTAGCCATTAAGGGGATTCAAATATGCCAAACCTCCTCAAATTGCATATTTTAGATATGCCCATTTTTGTATACAAATTGTGCTTTAATAAATCTGTGACAAAATATAATTTGGAAAGGTAGGAGAAAACCATCTTTATTCATAAGCAATATTGCAATAGATAGGATAATGAACCCCCAAAGATGTTCACATTTCTAATTTCCAGAATAAGCGTCTGTTTTACCTTATTTGGCAAAAGATAATTTGCAGATGTAAGATCTTGTAGAACAGGGTCTTCAGTTCTACAGCCTCACAAAGCTAAATTCAATCAACAATCTATATGAGGCCAGAAGTAGATCATCCTTCACTCCTGAGCCTCCAGGTAAAGGCCCAGGCTGGCCAACACTTTGGTATCATCCTATGGAGACTCTAAGTTAAGTGACTATCCAAATCTAGTGGACATCTAGCCTACAGGAGATAATTAATTAATGTTAACCAAACAGGTCAAGCAAAACCATGCAGACTCAAAGTTTCAGTTCTAAATGTTTTTTTTTTTTTAATAAAAATAATTGAGAATAGCTATTGCTCCTTGGGTCATATTTAGTAGATTATGTCATTCATGGGATTTTTCCATTTCCTCTAAGTATTATCTGAAGTAATCTACTCATTCATCCTCGATATTGATAACGCATATCTGTGCTCTGCTCTCAAGATCATCACTGATTCATGTGGAGGTTGATCCTGGCTGCTCATGTAGAATTCAGCTGGGTATCTTGGCTACAATACCTACACAGAATATCTCAATGTGGACTGGGCTTCCTCACAGCACAGTGGCCTTGGAATCCATATAGAGTGGTTTAGGAATCCAAAAGCAAAATAATATTAGAACCAGGTGAAAACTTTGTCAGCTTATATATACTTGCATTACTGTGGACACAATCCTGTCCGGATGCAATCAGGGAACCAAGGCTCTGCTTCTTGACGGGAGAAGTATCAAGATTGTATTTTAAGAAGTGGTTGTGGGATGAGCTTCTGCTATGGCTCACTATGAAATTTACAGCCTCTCACACTCATAAAATTTTTCTTTAAAATCATCTCAATTTTAAAACAGAATACAAGGATTAGATTTATAACCCCACTAATAAACATCGATTTGAATATTCATTCATCTATACATTTTATAGTTGTTGAGTGATTAAAATATGCCAGACACTGTTTTAGGTGCTTGGACAAACAAAGATGTTTATCCCTATAGGTCTTATTGTCTAACAGTATTATACTTATATAACATTTAGCATATCTAAACACTCTGAGAATTTTGTGGTCAGCTATAAATTAAAGTAATTTAAAGCCAAAAAATAGGAATGATGAATGCATAGAACATGTACTACCACTATCTAATCTGACCTCAGAATCAACATCATTAATAAAACCCATATTTCTTCTCAGTGATTAAGATAATGCTCCAGAATCCTTCCCAATAAAGCATGTCTGGTGCTGACTATAACCTGTAAGTTATAAATTATTTGTCAATGCAACTTTAGAACAGTGAAGAAAAAATAAGTGCTGAGATTATTTTAAGTGACCTCTAGTTTGGGGAAAAAAGTAATGGAATTTGTTCCAGACTGAATGTTTTCTAAAAAATGAAAAATACTCACTATTTCTGTTTTAAGAAATTAATAACATGCTGTATATAATTTCTGTGTTCAAGGCAGAACACATTAATGTCAAGGTCATATACATATGTCCATAGAAATGCATGTATAGATAGTGGTAAATGTGTTAATCTACAGATTGTTCAATTGGTCTAACGCCATGTAGAAGCCTAATTTAATGTGGTTCAAATACTTATGATTAGGATTATAGAAAAAGTGGTATTTTCTTATTTTAAATAAAATAATTTAAATATTCAATATACCAAATGAAGTACCTTGTGAGACAGCAAAAATGTATACCCTTATTGATGGAATGTACCAGAAAGCCCCTAAAATCCCTTTAGTTTCTAACTAAAAAATCCATGTCTCTTTGATGAATACCTTTTGCAAAAGTAAAACAAAAGTTTTAAAATTCATACCTCTGTAAGATTCAAACACATGTCACTGTAATACAAATACAGTAGATATATGTTAATGATTCCCTATTTTCCTGCTTAGCATAAATTATAGGTAAGTTAACATTTGAAAATTAAAGATTATTGTAAAATTCAAGCAGTAGTTGGTTTTCTCACTGAAATTACATAATTTCCACTATTTCATATGTATACACACATGCATTTATACATATTTATGGAAATATAAATATTTTAAATGCACTTCTGTATATACATGTGGATAATTTTTGTAAAGAACTCATTTCTGCCACTCACAGCCAATCAATCTTCTATCAATAGTAGAGAATACTAGGTCTTATTGACAATTCTCCACAGGAATGTAGAAAATGAACATCATAAATGTAAGAAAATGTCACAGAATAGTTTTTATTGATTTCAAAAATTATTATTGTCATATACTTTTCTAATAGCATTAAATCCTTTCATATATCAAGACAACTTAGTCCTTATGTTTATTCTTCATTCTCATATAGTTTGCTATGTCCTTACTTAGAAGAGGTATTTAACATTCCAAAAGCTTTATGAATCTTTATAAACTATGTTCTGGTACAAGGCACAAGGAAGTACTCAGAAATAAATACTATAAATATTTGAACAAGTAAATTTACAAATTATACCTTAGATGTGGCAACACCCTCTTTTATTAGTCTTCCAACTCTTACTTCTAGAAAAATAAATGTTAATCATTTAAAGTTGTGAAAGAAAACAATACACTGTAATTGTGAAGGGGTAGCAGGCAATATTCTCATTTATAGTCATAATTACTAAAACATGGTTTTGAAATATCTTCTATTCAAGTATAATAACAAAACACTGTATTAACAATTGCAATTATATATTTAGTGATTGTTATTTATAGTCATAGGTTCTTTGTCATATATTTTAAATTCCTATGGTAACCCTATAGGGTAGCAATTATTCCTAACCCCATTGTCAAGAAA
>PVLC010035617.1:0-16214 GCA_004027655.1 Graphiurus murinus | reverse complement strand
ATTTTGTTTACATTATTGTCTTATAGGCTATGCCTTTCTTTTATTTGTGTGCCTCCCCAAAGGTATACAAAATGAATCTATCATTTATCACAGTTTATCTTCAATTAGTGCCTACAGTATTTCACGTATATCATGAGAGCCTTACAATACACTTTCCTTTGCTTTGCTCCTATTTTCAAGTATTTTACTTCTATTTAGGTAACAACCCCTGAGATATACTGTTAATATTTTTGTCTAAAAATAAATCTGTTTTTTATAAATCTTTTTCAGCTGGGCACGGTGGAGCAGACCTGTAATCTCAGTAGTTGGGAGGCTGAGACAGGAAGATTTCAGTCAGGATTGAAGCCAGCCTCAGCAACTTAGCAAAACTTATGAGCAACTTAGTGAGACACTATTTCAAACTAAAAAAACAAAACAAAAAAAAGTAAAGGAGTGGAGTGTAGCTTGATGTAATAGTGCCCCTAGATTCAATCCCTAGTATGAATATAAAACAAAACAAAACAAAAAACTTATAAAGCTTTTTAAAATATGGAATATATATATTTTATATGGATGATTCTGATGCTTCTCAACCTTTCTTGTAGATTTAAATTTTTAACTTGCACTATTTCTTTCTCCTTGAACTTGCTTTGTCTTAGAAACACATTTTTATAGTACAGATAAGCTTTGATGAATTTCCTCAACTTTCATTTTTTTGAGAATCTTTATTTTACCTTCATTTTTAAAGATACTTTAACCTAGGTATAGAATTCTAAGCTAACAAATTTTTCCTTCATTATCTTAAGCATGTCTCTCAATACTCATCTGGCTCCAGAGTTTCTGAACACAAGCATCCTCTCATTTGCATCTCTGTTCTTCTGTGAATCATGTGTCTTTCTTTGTCTCTAGCTGATTTTACAATTTATTTTTTCACAACTGGTTTTCAATGATTGTCTCATGATGTACATTGATGTGGTTTTATTATGTTTATTCATATAGGGGACTCATTAACTTTTTTGAATATGCAGTTTTCAGGTAGAATAGTGGTCTCCTAATATGTCTGTCCATCCTTAAAATTTATGACTATGTTATGTGACATTGCAAGGGGAAATTAAGATGGAAGATAGATTTGAAGTTGCTGACCAGATGATCTTGATATAAGGAGGTTCTTTTAGCTTATTCAAGAGGGTTCAGTGGAATCACAGGGCCATTGTAAAGTGAAACATGAACAGGAGAGTCAGCTTCAGAGTGAGGTCACGGGAGAAAGATTCAGGGAGCTGTTGTAACCTTGAGAACGATAATGAATTTTGTTACCTTAAACCACTAAGTTTGTGATAATTTGTTATAGCAGAAATAGGAATGGAATTTATGTGTGTTTATGGTTGTCCTAAATTTGGGAAAAATTTGAAGCATTATTTTTCAAATACTTTTTCCCCGTGTACCTCCAGCTCTCTTCTTGAGATTCTAGTTAAATGTTTCATTCAAGCCGGGTGTGGTGGCTCACACTTGTAATCCCAGCATTTGGTAGGCAGAGACCAGAGGATCCAGGTTTACGGCCAGCCTCAGCTATCTAGTGAGGCCCTCCACAACTTAGGGAGACTCTGTTTCAAAATAAAGAATAAAAAATAGGGCTGGGGGTAGAGCTCGGAGGTAGAATGCCCCTGAGTTCAATCCTCAGTACCGCAAAAAAAAAAAAAAGTTTCATTCATGTCCCTTGATATTATCATTATTATTGTTGTTGTTGTTATTATTATTATTGTTGTTGTTTTGCCTTACAGGGTATTGAGCCATAGAGCATTCTACCTCTAAGCTACACCCACAGTCCTATTTTATTTTTTAGTTTGAAATAGAGTTGCATTAAGTTGCTGAGGCTGTCCTTCAACCTGCTATCCTGTCTCAGCCTCCCAAATAGTGAGATCTCAGGTATAAACCACCAGGCCTGGCTATGTTGTTGATATTACAGATGAGGCACTAATGCTATGTTCATTTTTCTTTTCAGTCTTTATTTTCCATTAGCTTCATCTTGTTTAGTTTCTATTAATTTGTCTTCACACAAATCTTTTCTTCTTTGGTATCTAATTATGCATATCTTTTTGGCCTAATTCCATCATTTGCAATTTCTGAGTATATTTCTATGGAACGTTTCTCTTCTTGCTTATAGGTCATTTTTCTCCTTCTTCGCATGCCTGCTAATTTTTTATTGGATTACAATTATCTATTTTCCTTCTTGGTTGCTGGATTATGTGCAATTCTTTAAATACGAGATTGTTTCTTGCATCCAGCTATTTGGAATTTGTTGAATACTCTCTAGATCAGTAGTTTAGGATTCCTTAAACCTTATTATTAAGGAAACACTTTCTTCTGAAGAGCAACACAAATCCCTATGTATCCCCATGTCTAAGTTTTCTCAGTGTGGGCACTGGAAACATGAGCAGCTCCCAATCTAACATGCACTCTAGAAATTATTCCTGCTCCTCCTCTCTGATAGATCTTTGCCATTCCTATAGTTCCCTCTCAAACATGCAAATCGGTGCTGAGCAGAAGACTTGAGAGAATGACACTACATAGATTCCCAATCACTATACTCAGCCGCCAAATTTTAGCCACCTTAATCTCTTCACATCCAGCCTCTGTCATCTCAATTTAGTGACATCTTCTGTCTTAATTCTCCAGCATTGCACTCTATCCTGGAAACTGTTTACAAGCAGTAATTTGATAGAGGGCCCAACTCATATTTCCTTTCTCTCAGGAATCATGGCCTGGCATGATCTGTTTTCTAGTATCTGCACACTGTCATTTATTTGATTTGTTTCTGGTTTCCTAGTTGTCAAAGATATAGTATAAATCCTGACCTTTTGATTAGAAGTAGAGGTCTGTCTACTCTTCTCAGTGTATTGTATTTAATTGTTATAAAATTAATAGCCTCTAATGATCTTGTTTTTATTTGTGTAATATATATGGATGTTTCTTGGTCATTTTTGATATTAGCTTTTTGTGTTTACTCTTAAACTCTTCTCATTGATTTTAGCATTTATTAATCTTGTTTATCAGCAAAATGAAGCAAAGACCAACTGTCATATTTACTGATGCTTTATTGTACATTTTTCTAATCTGACTCTTAAATTTTATTTATGCTTAATTGCTATTCATTTGCCAACTTCTTAAACTTCATGCTCCTGTATTTATCATTTATTTTAGTTTTTTCTTTTTCTTTTTATGAATTTAAAGTGTACACATTTATGTAATTATGACTTCAACCACACTTATCACACTTACCTTCTAATTCAAACTATTTTGATTTATTCATTTTCTTAATCTTTTAATAAGAGGAATTTTCCAGTTGTATCCTATTATTTATTTCTACCTTAATTCTATTATGATAAGTTTACATGCTCTTTATGATATTAATATTTTTGAGATTACCATTATGTCCCAGTATGTCAAGTAAGTTCTGTAAATATCTCTTACGTACTTGAAAAGAGATTAAAGTGGTTAAATCTATGTAAACATGTATATGTTTATATTTTATAGAGAGAGGGAAAGAGAGAATTTTAATTATGTTATTGAAATCCTATTCTATATACTTCTAAAAATCTATATTATTTTAAAAAATCAATATTTCTTATTTTTTGCCTGCCTATTACTAAAAGAGATGAAGTTTTTCACTATAATTATTGGCTAGTCTATCTTCCTTGTAATTATTTTTTAATTTTTTTCTTTATATATTTTAGTAACATAATTATATGAATATAAGTTCAGAGTTACTCTAATTTCCTACAATTTAAACCTTTATTATTTTGAAATGCCCATTTTTATATCTGTTCTCAATATAAGGGCTGATCCAGATTACTTAGGCTGCCATTACAGATAAAAAACCAGAACCTCACTGTAAATGGTAATGGATGTCTACCAATAAGAAAATTTTTGAGGAAACTGTGTCTAAAATATAGAGGTAAACACAATCAAAAGTGAAGTTGGGGAAAGGATGGGCACAGAGAAAGCAAATCTTTAATTAAAACCCTACAAATGATTTCCTCTGATACCTAGACAGATAAGGAGATACTGTGTCCAAATAAAATACCAGGATGAATGTATCAAAGGAAATAAGAAAAATATTCTTGAACTCAAGACAATACTACTCAAACTAATAAGAAAGAGGGAATTTTAACAATCAGGAACTCTCACACAATAACAAAAATCCATATATAGAGATAAGCAAAATGGAGGCCTAGGGTTGAGCCCATGAGGATCAGCCTCCAAGTAACAGCAACAGAAGGGAAGGCACTGAAAAATCAGTATTAAGGAGGCAGATGCAGTGGCACACACCTGTAATCCTAGTACTTGAGCAGATAAGACAGGAGGACTGTAGGTTCCAGTGTAGCCGCAGCAACTGAGCAAGACCTTGTTTCACTGTTTCAAAATAAAACAAGCTGGGGTGTATGTAGTTCAGTGTAAGAGAGCTCCTGTGTTCAATCTCCAGTACCACACACACATACACACACACACACACACACACACACACACACACACACACACACACACACACACTCACACACACACACACACAGTATTAGGGAAATTTGAACCTATCTATTGAAAACATACTCAATTTATTCAAAACTAGGATTAGATGAAACACTAAAAGACTCCAACAAAGGAGACAATTTGTGCATTTGATATGGAGAAGCCAGAGTCGCATGGGGCTTCCCAGAAAAGAGAAAAGAAATGCAATTCCATGAGAAAGGTAAAGGAAGAACCTGGTCAACATCTAAGCAGTTGGTCAGGAAAGCAACCAGTACAGGCTGGAACAGGGATCAGAGGTCTATCCAAGGGAAATTTCTAGGAGGAAAATAGAAACACTGCATCATTTTATGTACATGATAATTTTGGAAAAATTAAAGATATGCATTAAAATATTTGGAAAATTATAAAAGTAGATCTATAGAAATATAAGCAAATGGAAAATGAAGACATTTATAATAAGAAAATGGAAAATAAACATAATCATTATTTTTACACAAATGTCAGGAATGCTTACATAATGATGTAATAATATAATCACTGACTTAACTAGGATCATAATATTATTAGAATGGAAAAGTAGTAAGAAATAAAATATAGATTATAAAATGTTCAGAAACCATTAAGAGGAAGTAAATGACAGAGAATAATAAACCAAGTAATAGTGGCATATAAGTATTATTATATAGTAGTGATGCTAACATTATTTTTAAATTTAAATTTTAGTTTTAAAAATAAGATTTTGAGCATCTAGAAGTTGTAATTCAATCTATCTCAAATCATACTTTTTTCAATCCATTCTCCATATATCAGCTTCAGTGAGGTTTTTTTTTTTTTTTTTTTTTTTTGCGGTACTGGGGATTGAACTCAGGGGCATTCTACCTCTGAGCTATAACCCCATCCCTATTTTTTATTCTTTATTTTGAAACCGAGTCTCACTAGGTTGCAGAGTGCCTCACTAGATAGCTGAGGCTGGCCGCGAACCCAGATCCTCTGGTCTCAGTCTCCCGAATGCTGGGATTACAAGTGTGCGCCACCACGCCTGGCTTTCAGTGAGTTTTAAGGGCAAATTTTGTCTTCTTTATAGAACTCTTAAACTATATATACAGCTTTTCTGAGGCCTCCCACTGCCTTTGACTAAAATCTTTCAGAGTTTTAAGCCTGAGCATTATCAAGCAGCCTTGCCTCCTCTCCTTTTGTCACTCTCTGGTCTCCTTGACTCTCAGGCTTCAACAACATTGTCCATGTTTGATTTCTTTGGAAATGTCAATGTCAAGCTCCCTGAAGTCCAGGGGCTTTCATATATGCTATGCTCCTTCCCACTGCTTCAGAGCTGTCCCCTACCCCAGTTCCTGCACATGTTTTATACATACACCTTCCATTTCATGAAGATATATTAGTACTTTTATTGGTGCATTGTTATTATACATCATACGTTCAAAGTGATATCAACATACATGCACAAAGGTTTTGGAATGTTTCCTTTAATTCCACCCCTCCATGTACATGAGATTGGCACTGATGCTTTCATATGTGGACATAATATTATTTGAATTATTTCCTTCCTCAGCTCTCCTTTTCTCCTTCCTCAGCTCCCTCCTATTCCCTTCCACTACTCTACTGGCATCTCTCATTCATCTAAAGTTCCCTTTCTTCTCTATTTTCTCTCTAGCTTCCACATAAGAGACAAAGCATAGGACTCTTGACTTTCTGAGACTGGTTTATCTCATTCAGCATATTATTCTATAGTTCTATCTATTTTCTTACAAATTAAATAATTTTGTTCTTCATTTTGCCTGAGTAAAATTCTATTGTGTGTATATACTACATTTTTTATGAAGGTATCTTTGTATTTTTATTTTTTCAAATCCCAGCTCAATGGCTTATTTGGGGAATATACACTGATAATTCTCAGTCTACGTGAAGATACTCTTACCTGGACTCTCCTTGAGAGCATTTACTTAGTTTCCATTGTATGTTCCAAAATGAGTTCTTAACAGACTTCCTACTCCAACATCCTTTCACACCTCATTACACTAGAAAGTTCAAGAAATAAGCCAGGCACATGCAGTGGCACAGGACTCTAATCCCAGTACTTGAGAGTTTGAGACAGAAGGTTCACAGGTTCAATACCACCCTCAGCAATAAAGTGGGACTCTCAGCAACCTAGTGAGATCCTGGTCCACAAATATAAAGGTCTGGGAGTACAGCTCAAAGGTAGAATGCCCCTGGGTTCAATACCCTATACCTAAGACAAAACAAGCAAAAAAATGACAAATATTGCCTTCCTTTCCTTTTTACTATATACCAGTCTGTAATACAATACATGAAACAGCATTCAAGAAATACTTTATTAATAAAAGAACACATTAATTATACTCTAAACATCCATGGTCTAGATAAAGTATTACCTAGTTTTTCCACTTACTAGCTATGTGACACTGAGTGAATCATTGATGCCCTCTAAGTCTGACTTCCCCATTGACTTCCCCATCTGTAAGTCATCCTAACACACAGTTCCAAAGTTATCATAAGGATTACATGAAAAATTACACATGTAAAAGCAACTTTTACTCTGGATATATGTTATATACATACAAGCAATTTTTCCTTTCTTGTCCTTAAAGCATTAATAATGACCTTGACATAATTCAGTCATAACACGTACTCTCTAAACTTATAAGGAAAAAAGGAAAAGAGGTGGCACCTCACCAAAAGCAATGTGATTCCAGGGACTGTGGGACATCTGCATTCACAGCAGAAGAAGGGCAAGGCTGGCCTAAGCTTTAAGTTATCTTCCCGGTTCATCATTATTCACATACAGTCACCAAAACAAGTTTAACTGTGGCACAGTTCATAAGTGCAAAATATTTCATTTTTTGGCTGGAATAAATGAGACACATAATCTCATCAAATGTATATTCAGTAGGAATTCCACTCTGCCATCTACGGGTTTTCACATACTTCATTGTAACTCTGAATTTCTAACAGAAAACCCAGCTCTCAAGGACATTATGTGAATTTGTGACAGACTATAGGACACTGCTAGGAAGATAAAATAATGAACAAGATTTTTTCATCTGTCTAGGAGACTCATCTGCGACAGATGTAATAGCGATAATAATTTAATCATAATTATCCTATTATGCCATATTATTATGACAGTTAAAGTTTTAATGTCACACCCTTTTAATTCAATAAGAGTTATTAATGCATTAGAAATCTTTTAGTAAAGGTTTACATCTAGCCAAAAGTATTCTTTCTCTTGATGGTATGAAAATCATACACTTAGATAAGAAAAAGAATTGTTTCATGGCTTGAGTGACAAAGTAGGAATTAAATTCAGATTCCAAACATACTAATTCTCAGAAGTCTTGGATCATTCCTGTACATTTTCATCCATTAATTCTCTGTCTTTCCTTTCCCCCGGCCCTTCTATCCATCTACTTATTGATTTTTTTACCAAGGGTGCAAATGTTTTAAATTCCCCTCACCAGTGCTTTTATCTTTCTGCATTCACTTTTTTGACATCTAACCATGTCCCCTTTATGTTGGGACTGGAGTTGAAGTGAAAGCATACGTGGGCATAAGGCAGGTCTGGACAGAAAGTGGAAAAGAAAGGAGGAAAAAAGCTATTGTGGCAATGCTGGCAGCTTGCCAAGTTTCTACTATTTTTACATGATTTCCGCAGAGTCTACCAAGCCCCAGGTTTTTAGACACCCATGGGTCAACTCAGGCTCTTTCGAGTAGGTGAATAGATTAGCTTAGCTCAATCACTAAAAGCAGTCACCTAGACCAGTGTTTCTCAAAATGTAATGTGTTTATTAATCACCTGGTGATGTGGTTAAAATGCAGATTCCAATGATGTATGGATGGAGAGGGATAAGATGCTGCATTTCTAACATGCTCCCTATTGAGTGTGATACTACTGGCTCCTGGACCACATTCTGAATAGCCAGCACTGAGACTGTGCATGAACTATGCCATTAAACATAACCTCACTCTTGCCTTCATCTGACCTGCCTCTCTACCTTTTTTTTTTCCATCTCTCCCTAATTCTCACAGTTTTACCATCCTGCTTACATTAATAATTTAAAGACATAATTCATTTCAGAAGGAGCCAGATATATATAAAATACAGAAATACTACCCAGAAGGAGTATTTCATTGGTTTCACAATTTCTCTAATTCTTGGAAAGAATGTCATGATTTATCATACATTGGCTGGGTCATTAGAAATAATTGGGTATAAATTCTAATTATAGATCCTAATAGGCAATTTCATTATCATGTCAGTCTTTTCATCCATAAAATGGATATAATATTATAATAATAACTACTTCATAGAGTTTTTGTGAAGCCTAAGTAAAATAAAATTTAAAAAAACCCCGACATACTATAATTTCTTGATAAATGTTGGGAAACAGTGATTAAATATACTCATCTCTATGGAATTACTCAACATTATATAAATTATTTTTAAGTTGGAATTTAGTGTGGTAATACATCAAAGTTTAAGCAAATATTTTTCTTAAAAAAGAAAAAATCAAGGAGTTATTAACTATTATATGCTTGGCAAACAGTCTATTTTTAAATTTTGAATTTCATTTGAGATAAATTATTTTGTATTACAAAGTGGCTGTGTGGCGGATTTTTTAATCAGCTTTCACCGCCTTTGAAATACATTTGTTAATTGGAAACAAAATAAGTGGCTTAAAATTTCTGTGGATGCAGCAACTCTAGTTAGTATTTCCTAAATGGTGCTTGAAAATAAATATGTATGTATCAAAAAGTACTTGATAAGCAGCTAAATGTGAAGAAAAAAAATCCACCACCAAAATATACTGATGCATTGATAGAATGGTCACTAGTAATTTGCAACTAATCAGTTTTAAGAAATGGATGACAGCAAGGTATTTTTGAGCAGTTCTTTTGCAGCTGACATGAATCTGGATGACGTGAACTGACTCACCATTTAAATTCGACTATATGGAATGCATGCTATTGATTCAGACAGTCCTTGACCTCAGGGATAACACTTGCTTTAGCTGAGGAAGCCAGCTTTTAGGCTGGAATGTATTGTCTTTCTCATCTCTGCCTTTTGACAACAACAAAACAGAAAGATTAGGAAAGCATAGGAAGACTTAATGCAAGAAAAATCACCCAGCTTTACACACACCATTCATGCCAGGGACAGAATGACAACCTCTCTAAGAAAAATCAAGCTAGGATTTGGGGATATCTCAACCCCCATCTTGTGCACAGTTTGATTCACATTCTGTGTTGAGCAACTCTATTTTCTCTTCAATGTCATTATCATCTTTGTGATGAAAATATGTTCCAGAGCTCCGGTAGCATCTTAGATATGGGGTAAGATGATATGCAGCAGCATGAAGTTCCAACTGTGGAAATGGAGTGTCATTAAATAAATTTAGAGAACATCTTCCTTAGTGGTGCTTTCTGTTTTCACATTCACAGATGGAAAGATGGAGCACTAGGATGGTAAGGGCATGTTACTTAAAAGGAACTTCTCCAGGTAGAGAGACACAGACACTAGAGCCCATGGTGGACCACAGAGCATTCACCCAGTAGTCAACCGTATGGCCTCCAAATAACACCTTTTGTCCTTCTCTCTCTTTCCTACTTTCTTTTTAATTTCTCCCTTCATCTCTTGGCAGATATAGATTCTGTAGTCCTCTTTCTATATGCAGATAGATAGATAGTAGATAGATAGATAGATAGATAGATAGATAGATAGATAGATAGATAGACAGACAAACAGATAGACATCCTTTTTCAGGTCCCCTTTGTTTCCACTTCCCTGCCTGTGTATGGGTGAAAATAAAGAAGTACATTATATATCCATCAGAATTAATCGACAGGGATCTTATCTTTGAAAGGGACTATTAAGCTTAATGATTTTCTTTTTAATGGTATCTTATTGTTGTTCATGGCATATGACAGAAAATAGCATTTTCAAAAAGTTTCCATAATTTCTAATGTGCTTACATGCACATGGAGAGAAAGAGAGAGAGAGAGAGAGAGAGAGAGAGAGAGAGAGAGAGAGAGAAAGAATATGAATCTGCTTTAAAATGTGGCCTGCTTAAATTATTCTGGAAACAGGATATTAGAGAATGTGCACATTACACTGAAATCCACAGATAACTTTTTTTTTTTTTTGTGTGTGTGTGTGTGTGTGTGTGTGTGTGTTATTGGAGATTGAACCCAGGGCATTCTAACTCTGAGCTACACCTCCAGCCCTAATTTTTATTCTTTTATTTTGAGAAAGGGTTTCACTAAGTTGCAGAGGGCCTTACTAAGTTGCTGAAGCTGACCTCATACCTGCTATCCTCCCGTCTCAGCCTCCCAGGAACTGGGATCACAAGCATGTGCCACTACACCGGGCTCCGCAAATAATTTTTTAAAATCTTATCTGATTCAATGGGTTCAAGTTTCTTCTCCAATTTTTATGAGAATTGATCAGAATCAGCAAATGAATTCCTCTAAAGTATTAAAATTTTTGATTACATTTGATCCATTTTGCAAACACTGAAATGACAGAAATAATGATCATCAAAGGATTAGGGAAAATAATTGTTTTGATTCTAATATTAGATTTGTGTTTTATGGTTATGAATCAAATCAACATGGTTATGTGATATTACATATATGTATAAACACACATGAATGTCCATTTATATGTGCTGATAGCATTTTTGCTATTTATCATTTCATCCATGTAAATAAAAAAATGGAATTCCATATACTCTCTTCCTGGGAAATCCCGTATTTCTTTCAAGTCAGCTCAAATGATGTATCTCTCTTCTGAAAAGTCTCCAAAGACTTCAATACACACAAAATAAAAATAAAAACACACCTCTTGGAATTTTACTCAACCTATATACTTATTTTTGTTCCCCTTCAAAATGTCAGGTCTTTAAAGATAGGAGTACACACACACACACACACTCTCTCACTCACATACATTCACTTATGCATACACACAAAATATATCATATGTATTCCTATTTTTTTCAAACTTCCTTTCATTCTAAGAGTTTCATGTGCCAAAGAACTAACTACCAAACTACTAAAAATAATTAAATTAAAAATATTTTAGTGTATGCTTTTATTGGTGCATTATAGTCTCACATATTAATGTAAATCATTTTGACAGTGACATACATGTACACAGCACTTGGTGCCCCCCCTTCTCCCCATCTCCCCCCCTTCCCAATACAGAGTACTGAGATTGTCACTGGTATTTTCACATATGTACACAGAGCCGATGGTAGTAGTTCCTTCCCTGAACTTCACTCTTCCCCCTCCCCTTCCCTTAGACCACCTCCCTGGCTCCACTGATATTTCTTTCCAAAGGTGTTGAAACCAGAGAACTACAGTAATATATGCACACCTATGTTCATAGCATCACAATTCAACAGATGAATGGGTTACAAAATTATGGGATATCCACACAATGGAATTCAAGTCAGCAATAAAAGAAGAACAAAATTATGTTATTTGCAAGAAAATGGAAGGACCTGGAGAACATTATGTTAAGTGAGATTAGTCAGTCACAGAAAGTGAAGGGTCATATGTGTTCTCTAATTCCCAATATTGTAAAAGCATATCCACAAATCTTATCATTTCCAGTGATTAGAAATTAAAAGAAGCCACTTTAATTCAGAGAGGAGGGGAGAGTTTTGCAGCAGAAATAATCACCTAAGTATCTTTAAAGTACTCAATACCTTCCAAAGTAAGTTGAGGCAAAAATCATGCCGATATATATATATATGTATATATATGGTGAATGAGCCTTGTTAAGCCATGCTGTTCATACAGGAAAGAAACATAAGACTGTGTGAAAGCGCAATGCAATCCATACTTATTTTATTACACAAGGACCTAAGTATTATTTACCCAAGCTTAGTGAGACACCATGATTACTCTCTTCCTAGGAAATCACTATATGAAACAGTTCAATATCACAACAGGAATATCGTTGCTTTTGCTAGGCATAATTTTAGGTAAAGTAATTGCATCCACTGACCTTCCTGCTTTTGTGTTTCATAGTGTATGCTTAACATAACGCATTGTCTGCAACTAAATTTTTCTTCATCATTTCCACTTATCAACAAGCTTGTTTTTTTCCTGGTATGTGCACATCATTTGAATTCTAAAAGTTCAAAATTATAAACCACTTACATCCTTAGGGACAAAAATATCTGCTTATTATTTTATTTGTCTTTCTATATATTTTGGCTGATGGTAAGCTGTAAGAAGCAATAGTAATGTGATATCCAGCTTTAATTTCAAGACCTGCAGGCAGCAATTTTAGGTAGTTAGTCTTTTTTACAGACTACTGTCTTTTGATACATTGAAAAGACTAGAGAAGCTGTTACAGTGATAATGGAAGAGCCCTATACATTTTCATTGACATCAAGTTGCCATCGACATCACGGAATTGACAAGGTAATGGTTTTCATGCATTCTTTCATTGACACCATAACATCAGATGTGTCAGACACAATGGAAGTGTCTCTTACAAAATCTATTGGTATTTTTTAAAAAGGAAGAAAAGTTAATTTAGAGGGCTATGGTAATATAATATTATGTCTCTTAACCTTCCTAATTGTCCATAAATTCATCTGATTTATTCCTGTTGTAGATACCACATTTCACATACACCAACTGGGGGAAGGGTCAAAGTGAGAGAATTAAAGGTGAAGAGTGTTAAGGCTTTTGTGATCGATGTAAAAATAAACTTCTTCTGGAGTTAAAGTTTATAAGGTGCAATGTTCAATTGTTCATAACTGGGAACAGACTGTGGTAATGAGGAAATAGTCAAGAAACTCACACCAATTTGGTTATTTTAGGTTAATTGCTTTGTTATCAATACAGAGAGGTTGCACATTAGTTCTATATAATTAGACAGAAATTATGCAGTGTTTGGTAATTGTAGCAGAAATCTGCAGTTTGCTGTAACTTTGTGCTGAACCGATATAAAAAATAAAGAATTACAATCTTTAGAAAGAGACACACAGTTGGCATCAGAGCCTAAGTTGAAGCAGAAGCAGATGTGTGGCCGATTTTCATTACTTCTGCAAGGTAAGTTAATTCAGTCTTATCTGTATGGTAGAGTAGTCATAGATACTAGGTGATAATTTTAGTGTAACTAGAAGGACCTTCAGTGGCCAGAGGTTTGTTTGCTCCATTTATGAACACTTTATTTCTGGATTACTTGACTCAGTTTTTATCTTTAAATTAAGATTCTTTATTTTTATTTTTTTATTTTTTATTGTAGTAATTCGTGCAATATAGCATACATCTTTGTTAAGTACAAATTGTTAACAACATATTTGCACAAAATTCTCATTTGACCCCTTCCCCGATTCCCTCCCCATTCCCTCCCCCTCCCTCCCCCTAAGGTTCACTTCAATGAGTGACCTTGATATGATTGTGTAATTACATCATGTGCTTTAGGGCGTCCCTCTGTCCCCTGCATCCACTACAATTAAATCAACTTCTTTGCTTATCGAGGATCTCTCCTTTTCATCTGGAGATCCTCCTATGCCCCATCTTCTCCCTAGCATCCGCATATT
Source organism: Graphiurus murinus (assembly GCA_004027655.1). Classification (NCBI taxonomy): domain Eukaryota; kingdom Metazoa; phylum Chordata; class Mammalia; order Rodentia; family Gliridae; genus Graphiurus; species Graphiurus murinus. Next base: position 2,112 of record PVLC010035617.1, on the reverse strand, counting down.
AGGGAGAACATATGCTTCTTTACTCTTTGTGACTGACTAATCTCACTTAACATAATGTTTTCCAGTTGCATCCATTTCCCTGCAAAGAACATGATTTTATTCTTCTTTATGGCTGAGTAAAATTCCATTGTGTACATATCCCATAGTTTTGTAATCCATTCATTTGTGGTTGGACATCTAGGCTGCTTCCATAGTTTGGCTATTGTGAATTGAGCTGCTATAAACATAGATACACATGCATCAGTCTGATAATTTGGTTTCCATTCTTTTGGGTATATACCCAGTAGTGGTATTGCTGGGTCATATGGTAGGTTCACTCCCATTCGTCTGAGGATCCTCCATACTGTTTTCCACAGTGGTTGCACAAGTTTGCAATCCCACCAACAATGTATTAGGGTTCCCACTTCACACCCTCACCAGCAGGTGTTGTGGTTCATGTTTTTTATGATTGCCATTCTGACTGGAGTTAGGTGAAATCTCAAGGTAGTTTTTAAATTAAGATTCTTTAGAAGAGCAGCTGGGACTGACTCTTTTCTATGACTCCAGGTAAAAAAATTATATAAACAGTAACTTTTTAGTCTCTATAAACTTTAGTGCATTGTATGTTTTAAATACCTACCAAACATTGGTAATAGGAGATGCTCAGAGGGCAGGCATGATCTGTCTCCCCAAGAACCTGCCGTTTTCTACGTCAAAGATTGGAGCTGAACAGGCATTTTCCTTATAGTTATTTAATTAAGGGATATAAGAGATCATGTAAAAAAGCAAACCTTCAGTACTTGGGAGACTGATTTAGGATTCCAAGATCAAGGCCAGCCTGGGCAACTTTGTGAGACCCTGTTTCAAAATAAAAAGGGTTGGGTGTCTAGCTTGGAGGTAGAATGCCCCTGGGTTCAATCCCTAGTTCCACTAAATAAATGAATACATAACATATATACATACATAGATTAATTAATTAATTAAAAATAAAAATATAGACCTGAGATATCTTAGAGATAGTAGAAACTTCTCAGAAGAAATGGCATTTGTTCTAAAAACTGAGTAGACTAGCAGCCGTAGGAGAGGAGATGAGGAAAGCAGAGTAAAAGGGAAAACTTATTTGAAAGCCTCATGGCATAGAGTCTGAATATGGAAGATGATTGGGCTGGTCTGCCATGCTACTTTTAAATGTGCTTATTTTTATTTTATATCTTCCAGTGAAACACACCCAAGTGAAGAAAGCTCCAAGGAGAGAGCACTGTCCACTTTCCTGTCACCTGGCCACTGCTGCCAGTTCAGCACATCTGCAGAACTTGCCTGGGTTGCTTCCACCACACCTTTGTCATCTGGCCTGTGTTGACTCGGTTTTCCCTCTCCCTCAAACTTATCTCCAAATATTTCTGCTTAGAATATCAATCACTGGGTTAATGTTTAAAAAGTGAATTTAATTTATTACTAGTTACCTTATTTATACCTTAAATTTTTTGGCTTGGGAAACTTCCATTAGAGAGGTGGAAAGTGATTCTTTCAAAAAGATGTGCACGCCTGGCAGGGACTACACTAATGAACAAGACATGCACAGCTCTGCTTGCCCAAAGCTTATCACTGATCAAGGAAGTCAAATAAAGCACAGTATGTAACAACATATGAAGCCACAAAATTACAAAATATCCATAAAATATAAATTAATATCCTGCAGAATGCAAGGATGAGATAGTTAATTAATTCTGTGAATCTACTTCTGCCAGACCTAAGAAGAAGTAGAATACTTAAACTACAGGCCTCCCAATTTCAAAATCAGATTTACTACAATGCAACTAATGCTTATTGACCATGTACTATGTAAAGCATTGAGGCTGTGCATTCTTTCCCACACTCCATTTTACCAGTCTCCTTGCTGTTCCTTCCTACCTGACACCTTGCTCCCTCTCAGCAGTGTTCTCCTAGTCCATCTTTACAGTCACTCCCTCACTTCTTTCTCCAGGGCCAATCACTCAGTGAAGAACTCTTTGACCACCAAATATAAAATTGTACCCCAGCCCCCATATTTTCCATCTGTTCTGCATATTTCAGATCTATAAATATTTCTTTATTCTTTTATTTCTCTCCCTTTTACCCTTCTCTTTCTTTCTT
>PVLC010035616.1:0-16187 GCA_004027655.1 Graphiurus murinus | reverse complement strand
GGCGCACGCTTGTAATCCCAGCATTCGGGAGGCTGAGACCGGAGGATCCGGGTTCACGGCCAGCCTCAGCTACCTAGTGAGGCACTCCGCAACTTAGTGAGACTCGGTTTCAAAATAAAGAATAAAAAATAGGGCTGGGGGTATAGCTCGGAGGTAGAATGCCCCCGAGTTCAATCCCCAGACCCACAAAAAAAAAAAAGATATCCTTATTAAAATCATTTGGTATATGCCTTAACATTTATATGTAAAATGTCTGTCAAAGCTAGGCATGGTGGTGCACGCTTGTAATCCCAGTACTTGGGAGGCTGAGACAGGAAGATTGTGGGTTGCAGCCCACAATCTACTCAGCTACTTAGTGAGGTCTTCCACAACTTAGTGAGACCCTGTTTCAAAAATAAAAAGATAGCCAGGCGTGGTGACGCACACTCGTAATCTCAGCATTTGGGAGGCTGAGACTGGAGGATCCAGGTTCGCAGCCAGCCTCAGCTACCTAGTGAGACACTCCGCAACTTAGTGAGATCCTGTTTCAAAATAAAGAATAAAAAATAGGGCTGGCAGTATAACTTGGAGGTAGAATGCCCCTGAGTTCAATCCCCAGTACCGCAAAAAAAAAAAAAAAAAAAATAATAATAATAATAATAAAATAAAAGATAAAATAGGGCTAGGGATGTAGCTCAGAGGTAGAATGCCCCTGGGTTCAATCCCCAGTACTGGGGGAAAAAAAATGTCTGTCAAAACAGTTCAATGAGCCGGCATGGTGGCGCACGCTTGTAATCCCAGCATTTGGGAGGCTGAGACTGGAGGATCCGGGTTCGAGGCCAGCCTCAGCTACTTAGTGAGGCACTCTGCAACTTAGTGAGACCCTGTTTCAAAATAAAGAATAAAAAATAGGGCTTGGGCTATAGCTCAGAGGTAGAATGCCCCCAGGTTCCATCCCCAGTACTGCCAAAAAAAAGAAAAAAAAAAAACATTTCAGTGGAGAGTTGGGAATACAGCTCAGTGGTAGAGTCCTTGAGTACTTTCCTAGCAAGCCTGGGTTTGATCCTCAGCACTGCTCCCCCCCAAAAATTATATATATGTATTATATATTATACATACATACGTATGTATGTATATACATACACTCACACAAATATATGTGTAAATTTCCATGGAAAATTCAGAACAATCTAAACACATATACCTGTTTGTAAAGATGTATATTGTTTATCTCTAAATAGCTTGATTATAGACAAATTTTGCCTTCCTTTTTGTGCTTTTCCGTGTATGCCAAGTAAATTTTTTTTCCCCTAGAGATAGGATCTCATTAAGTCCCCCAGGCTGGCCTTGAACTCCTGCTACTCCAGCCTGTTCATCCTGAGTAGCTGGGATTACAGGTATGGTATGCACCACTATGCCTGGCTCCAAATGGATTTTGGTCAGAGAAAATAACAAAGATAATAAATGTTATGTGTCTTAAAGCAACAGATACACCACAGGTTTTCATTAATAAGACAATGTAGACAAAGTTTTTCAGAAGCACACCTAGGCTTTATTTAAGGTTCTACCCTCATCTGCTAAGGGACTTGGATACATAAAAAATTTCTTTATATGATATCTGAGTTGCAGTGAACTCTTAATATAAAATAGAATCAAGCCAGGTGTGGTGGCACACACTTGTAATCCCAGTACTTGAGAGGCTGAGACAAGAGGATCACAGGCTCGTGGTCAACCTCAGCAACTTAGTAAGGCCCACCGCAACTAAGTAAGGTCTTCCGCAACTTAGTGAAATCCTGTTTCAAACTAAAAAATTAAATATATGGATGGAGATGCAGTTTAGAGGTAGAATGCCCGAGTTCAATTCTCGGTACTGTAAGGATTAGTAAATAAATAAATAGCATTAATAAAATCTGTTTCATGGGGGCTATTGTGAAATTGTTAATTTTTTTTTTCTTTATTTGGTACTGGGGATTGAACCCAGAGGCATTCTACCTTCGAGCTACACCCCGGGCCCTATTTTATTTCTTATTTGGAAATAGGGTCTTTCTAGGTTGACAAGAGTCTCACTACTTATTGAGGCTGTCCTCGAACCTTCCATCCTCCTGTTTCAGCCTCCCAAGTACTGGGATTACAAGTGTACACCACCACGCCTGGCTCTAATAATTTTTTTCCTAGTACTAGAGATCAAACCTAGGGGCATCCTACCACTGTGCTATATCTCCAGCCCTTTTTACTTTTTATCTTGAGACAAGGTCTCACTAAGTCCCTCAGGCATGCCTTGAATTTGCAAACTTCCTGCCACAACCTCCCTGAGTCACTGGGATTACAGGTGTGCGCCACCTCTAATGCCCAGCAAATTATATATATTTTTAAACTGGGCGTTGTGGCACACGCTTGTAATCCCAGTACTTGGAAGGCTGAGACAGGAGGATCACAGTTCGCAGCCAGCCTCAGCTACTTAGTGAGGCCGTCTGCAACTTAGTGAGACCCTGTTTCAAAATAAAGAATAAAAAATAGGACTGGAGGTGTAGCTTGGAGGTAGAATGCCCCTGGGTTCAATCTGCAGTACTGCAAAAAAAAAATTATATGTATTTTTATAAGGCACCTAGGACACAGCTGGCACAGAGGTATTTGATAGACTGTTAGTGGTGATTTATGATTCATTTGTAAAAGTCTGGGTGAACAGCCCTGAGCAACTTTCCTGTAGGGCTGTCTGGCTTGGGAGGAGGGAGCCTCGTGTGTGGCTGTAGTTTAGACAGCTGTAGTTTAGCTGAGGGGTACTTTCACTGAGGGTTTAGCTATTAGTCCATTAAGTCATATAAACTACAGCTCCCACTGAATCTAGCAGCAGACAGTGGAGCAGGAATTACATAAAAACAACACGAGCTGGGCGTGGTGGCACACACCTGTAATCCCACTACTTGGGAGGCTGAGACAGGAGGATCACGGGTTCGAAGTCAGTCTTAGCAACTTAGCAAAACTGTGTTTCCAAACAAAAACCAAAATGGGTCTAGGGGCATAGCCCAGAGGTAGAAGATCCCTGGGTTCCATCCCCAATAATACACACACACACACACACACACACACACAGTCTAGATTTAGCCCTGTGTGGCCTTTCATCTGAGCTTTCTGCACCACTACCTCCTCCCTTCACGCCCACCTGTACCTTGAAACCCTGAAAGGAGATGGCACCAGCCCTCCCCAGCTGAGGAATGGGAGTGGGCGGCATGGGAGGATGTGCCTTACCAAACAGGATGGTGGAGATCCTCCTCTGGGCATACATGGTGAAGCCTTCATTGAGCCAGAACTCCCCCCAATTGGCATTGGTGACCAGGTTCCCAAACCAACTGTGGGAGATCTCATGGATAATGACATCAGCCAAGGAGCGGTCCCCTGCCAGCAGGCACGGGGTGACAAAGGTCAGGCAAGGGTTCTCCATTCCTCCAAATGGAAAGGATGGTGGCATGAAGAGCAAGTCATACCTGCCGAGAAACCGCAAGGTCACAGAGAGGCTCTGGCTCCCCACAGCCAATCTCCCTCCCCTGAAGTGCCTTCTCCATCCCACTTCCAAGTCCCAGGAGCTGCAGCCACTCAATAGGCAGAGAGTTATCTCGGGCTCCGTGCTGAGTGGAGACCAGATTCCTCCCAATGGCTCCCCTGCCTTGGGCCTTCCCCCTCCTGGGTGGTGTCTGCTCTCCTGGAGCACCTCAAGTCTTCCATTCTCTCTCTCCCAGGGCAGGGGATGAGCATGCTCTCAGCCCTATCACAATGAGCTCACTGGAGGCCAACCTGGGGTCATAAAGAGCCTTATGTCTAAGGAGCCTCAAATCTGAAGATGCAAAAGGACAAAATAGAACATGGTATAACTTCCTGAAAGGAGGAAAATCAAGTCAACAAAGGACTTGACAGTGTTTCCCCATCTCTAATGTGGCAGCAAATTTTTGTCACCTCAAGAACCCTCCCTCCTCAGGTCCCAACCTCGGCCAATCACAAGGAGCCTGGCTCGTTCCTTCCTCTTCTCTTTCCCCTCTCCTTTTCTTCTGGGATCAGGGAACCCTTGCTCTAGGAGACAGAAGGAAGAGAAGCTGCCCCAGAAGGGAGAGTGGAAAGCAGGAACTCTAAATTTAACTCTAAATTTACTTTAGTCAATGTGGTTACTACACCTTCCCCAAACATAGGGTCCAAAAAGCTTCTCTCCCGTGGCCAAGAATTCTTCAATCACCCCGTTGTACTCCTCCTTGGCGGCCTCAATCAGGCAGGGCTCTGCCCACACCCGGCTCCTAAAGGCAAGAGAAGGCAGATGAGTGTGTAGAGACTGCTGCAGAGACCAAGAGCACCAGTAGAAAACTGGACTCAGTCCTGTATTTGAGCCAAATAAAGGTGACAGTGTGGTCAGCCACAGAGACAGGAAATGCAAGTTCAGGTCACCTGCATAGATCAAAGAGTTGGTTCACCACACCTTGAAAATAAGAACGTAAGACAAGGGATGGAGAGGTAGCTTAGTGGGAGGGTACTTGCCTAGCATACACAAGGCCAGGAGGAGGAGGAGGAGGAGGAGGAACCCAAGATAGCCTTCTAGAGGTGGTAGTTCCTCCTCAAGAACACAGGTTCTAAACCCACACTGCTGGAAGTCTACGGCTTCAACACTGAAAGCAATCCTGCAGAAGTTATTTAGCCTCTCTGAGCCTCAGTGTCCTCATTTGACGAGTGAGTGGTGAAGATTAAGACAGCGTACAAAAGGCCTTTTACACAGTGACATATAGTAAATGTTAGTTTCCTTCTTCCTATTCACAGGACAGATGTAGAAAGAATTATAATAGGATTTGGGGAATTAAAAGGAACCTTCAAAAATAGACCTATTAATGTTAGTAGAAAATTGCTGGCTGGGCGTGGTGGCGCACGCTTGTAATCCCAGCATTTGGGAGGCTGAGACCAGAGGATCCGAGTTCGCGGCCAGCCTCAGCTACCTCGTGAAGCATTCCACAACTTAGTGAGACCCGTTTTCAAAATAAAGAATAAAAAAATAGGGCTGGGGGTGTAGCTCGGAGGTAGAAAGCCCCTGAGTTCAATTCCTAGTACCACAAAAAAAAAAAAAAAAAAAAAAAAGAAAGAAAATTGCTGTCTTAAGCAAAATAATGGCATTGTCTTTATTCTTCTCAATAAAGGGAGGTTGGATTCATTCTTCTGAGAGGCACTCTCATTTATGTACCTTTAAATGGTCTAGAACAAGCAAAAACAAATCCACACATAAATAAAACTAATATGACAAAATGAGTGGGCCTACAGATGTTCTAGTCTTTCAGTTTTCCAAACATTTGAAATTCTCGTAATAAAAAGATGGGAAAACAAAGGTGGAAAGAGGGAGACAAAAAAAAGAAACCCAAGAAGATCTGATATAACAGGAGGCTAAGATGGGCGTGGTGGTGCATGCTTTTACTCCCAGTACTTGGGAGGCTGAGACAAGGAGGATCACAGGTTCAGGGCCAGCTTCAGCTGCTTAGTGAGGCCCTCTGCAACTCAGTGAGACCCTGCTTCAAAATAAAGAATTAAGCCAGGCCTGGTGGTGCACGCTTGTAATCCCAGCATTTGGGAGGCTGAGACCAGAGGATCCAGGTTTGCAGCCAGCCTCAGCTACCTAGTGAGGCACTCCGCAACTTAGTGAGACCCTGTTTCAAAATAAAGAATAAAAAATAGGGCTGGGGGTATAGCTCGGAGGTAGAATGCCCCTGAGTTCAATCCCCAGTACCGCAAAAAAAAGAATTAAAAATTGGGCTGGGAGTTGGAATGTCTCAGTTCAATTCCTAGTGCCACAAAAAAACAAAAACAAAACAGGAGGCCAAGGCCAAGAGGAAAAGTGATTGTTTGCCTAAGATCACTTACTGAATCTAAGAATGAGCTGACCCCAGAATTCAGGGCTCCTGAGGCCAAAGCCTCTGCCTTGACCTTGCACAAGCCATTGTATCAGAGCCTCAGTTTGCTCATCTAAAATATGGGTGCAATAATCTCACCCTCACTGACTCTGGTTAAGGATGAGACTCTCTTCCCGTGGTAATGCAGCCAGGGACAGGTGGCACATTTTGCCAGAAGACTCTCCCACTAAACACACCCCACAAGACTTTAAGATATGACCCGTGAGGCAAAGGTTATCCATCTGATAAGGAAAGGAGTAAGCCACAATCAACAGTTAAATGGATATGTCACTCATGTGACATACAGTGTTGTCATTTTCTTATAAAGGGTTCAAAAAAAAATCCCTATTATTCAGTATGTTTATTTTATTTTATATTTATTTATTTATCTTGCAGTACTGGGGTTTGAACCTGGGGCATTCCACCTCTGAGCTACATCCCCAGCCCTATTTTTTTTGAAACAGAGTCTAAGTTGCAGAGGGCCTCACTTAATAGCTGAGGCTGTCCACCAACCTGTGATCCACGCCCAGCTCATCTTGTATGTTTAGAATGTTTGTCTTCCCATTGTTCACTAATAGTTCACATTCTTACTAACAGAACCTTAGTAAAGGGGTGTATATATATATATATATATATATATATTTTTTTTTTTTTTTTTTTTTTTTTTTTTGCGGTACTTGGTATTGAACCCAGGGGCATTCTACCTCCAAGCTACACCCCTAGTCCTACTTTTTAGTCTTCATTTCAAAACAGGGTCTGACTAAGTTGTGGAGAGCCTCAGTAAGTAGCTGAGGCTGGCCACAAACCCAGATCCTCCTCTCTCAGCCTCCCAAGTACTGGGATTACAAGTGTGTGCCACCACACCCGGCAGATAAATATATTCTAAAAATGACATTCCTTCAGATATCTATTTTCCTTTCTACTGCAAAGATGACATCCCTTAGGTTAGCTATGGCCTCCCTATTAGAGGATAACACCTTGTTTTTCTTTCTTTTTTTCCCCCCTGTGGTATTTGGTGGGGATTGAACCCAGGGTCATTCTACCTTGGAACTTTAACTCCAGACCTATTTTATATTTATTTTGAAATAGGTCTCACTAAGTTGCTAAGGGCCTCACTAAATTGCTGAGGCTGGCCTGAAACCTGTGATCCTCCTGTTTCAGCCTCCCAAGTAACACCTTGCATTTCAAGGCTAGTATTGTTTTCGGTGTGTTTGCTGGTAGTAGACACTAATGGAATTCCATCTATTATTCCATTTGACACCCGGGAACTAAGATTCATGATATCAGCAGTGCTACTGAATCTAGTTACAAAGTCTGAGGCTTGTAACCAATTTGCCAAGGACACAACCACCTCCAGGAACTGAGAACAGAGCCAGAGATAAAGAAGAGCAATGGCCAGGAAAAGGGCCTCAGCTTTACAGTCCAACTTTTGATCCCTGCATAGCAGGATTAAGCTGTAGTGTGAATAATATGACAGCCAGGGAAAAAACCAATATGCCTGGTTCAATTTCTTGTCTCAGGAAACCTTACAAAATCTTGTGTGTGGGGGTGGGGTGGGGTACTGGGAATTGAACCCAGGGGCATTCTTCCTCTGAGCTACACGCCCAGTCCTATTTTTTATTCTTTATTTTGAAACAGGGTCTCACTAAGTTGCAGAGAGCCTCACTAAGTAGCTGATGTTGGCCGAGAACCCAGATCCTCCAGTTTCAGCCTCCCAAGTACTGGGATTACAATTGTGCACCACCACACCTGGCTTTACAAAATCTATTTGTCTCCATTAAATCCATCTAACCTTGCCGGGCGTGGTGGTGCACGCTTGTAATCCCAGCATTCGGGAGGCTGAGACCGGAGGATCCGGGTTCGAGGCCAGCCTCAGCTATCTAGTGAAGCACTCCGCAACTTAGTGAGACTCAGTTTCAAAATAAAGAATAAAAAATAGGGCTGGGGGTGTAGCTCGGAGCTAGAATGCCCCTGAGTTCAATCCCCAGTACTGCAAAAAAAAAAAAAAAAAAAAAAAAAAAAAATCCATCTAACCTCATGTCACCATAAGTTTACATTAATGCATCTGCAGCAGACAGAAAGGACAGTCCCTCTTTCTCTAAAAGGAAATAATGAAATCACAATTGTATGTTTCCAGGAAGTAAGTGCTAGAGGAAATGGAGGGATTTGGTACAAAGATTTAAAAAGTGAATATAAGCTGGGTGTGGTGGTGCAGGCTTGTAATCCCAGTCCTTGGGAGGCTGAGACCGGAGGATGTGGGTTCGCCGCAAGCCTCAGCTATTTAGTGAGACCCTCCGCAACTTAGACCCTGTTTCAAAATAAAGAATAAAAAATAGGGCTTGAGGTATAGCTCAGAGGTAGAATGCCCCTGAGTTCAATCCCCAGTACTGCAAAATAAATAAATAAAATAAAAATAAATAGAATAAAAAATAGGACTGGGGGTGTAGCTCAGAGGTAGAATGCCCCTGGGTTCAATCCCCAATATCAAATAAAATAAATAAATAAAAATTTAAAAAAATAGGGCTGGGGTAGAGCTTGGAGGTAGAATGCCCCTGGGTTTCATCCCCAGTACCACAAAAATAAATAAATAGAATAAAAAGTAGGGCTGGGGGTGTAGCTCAGAGGTAAAATGCCCCTGAGTTCAATTTCCATTACCGCAAAAAAAAAAAAAAAAAAAGTGAATTTAGTTACTAGAAAGGCATCTAGAACTTAAAAGATAATAATAAAGCTCTATCTTTCAAAACTGCCACCTAAGTTCCAGCACCACTCCACAAGGCCGCCCAGGACAGCAGCTACCCCTAGCAGGACTGGTGCTCTCATCCAGACCCCTAGCAGGACTGGTGCTCTCATCCTAGAGGGCTCTAGGTGCAGACACAGGTTCCCACACCACACCAAGATCTCCCCTCAGTAGGTCCAATGGTCAGAGTTCTCCTTGCCTCGGAGGTCAATCTAACCTTGCTGTGGGGTCTTTGTCTCCTACCTGGGTCCAACTTCAGCTGAAACCAGATCTCCAATGGCCAAAGCTATCAGATAGGAAGGGATGGGCTGGTGCATCTGGAAGAAGAACTTATTTGGACCTCTCTTCTCCCAAGTGCTTGCACTCATCACAGCTGTGAAGCCATCTGGCACCTGGCAACAGAGAACACTTAGGACGTCTCACCTGGAGAGATGTCCCTCCTGACTAGCTTGAGCAACAGCAAGCCCAGCAACCCGCATGGTGACAATAATGACCCAGAGTCCATCTTGGGGAACACAAGGCTTCAAGAAACCAAACATGGGCTAAACTTAAGGGTTTAGATGGCTGTATAAAATTTGTATAGGTGGAAGAATTTAAAAGGAGACAATCTTCCAGAGATACCGCTGGATGTATATAATAATTAACCAACTGAAATGTAACACCTGATAGATCTGAAATTATATACACATAGATATATATTTCTTGGTGTGTGGATGAAATTATATTCTTGTTCCCAAAGGTAGGTGCACCTAACTTTAGACTCCTTACCTCAATAAGAGCTGAATATTTGCATTTCACTGCAGGAGTGTCGAAGCAAGGGAAGAAGGCCCGGTTTAGGACAGCCTGGCCCTGAGTGTAGACAAAGGGCTTCTTTTTTCCTGCTGTCTGCTCAGGAGCTAACCAGCAAACCTAAGAGAACAGAAGAGCATTCCAGAACTGACATCTCCCACATGAATTTAGTCCAGCCAGACAAAGGAGCTGCCATGGGAAAATTTTGGGTAATTCTTTTTTTTTTTTGCAGTACTGGGGATTGAATCCAAACTCCATCCCCAGCCCTATTTTTTATTCTTTATTTTGAAACAGGGTCTCACTAAGTTGCAGAGGGCCTCACTAAGTAGCTGTAGCTGGTCACAAACCCAGGTCCTCCAATCTCAGCCTCCTAAGTACTGGGATTAAAAAGGTGTGCCACTGGTTCTGCAGCCATGACACCTCTATACTTAGGCGGAACCCTAATCTGGGTTAGACTCAACCCTGCCCCGGATTAGTAATAAAATCTTCTTGTAAAAAAACAAACAAAAAACAAAAGGTGTGCCACCATGCCTGGCTCTGAGGTAATTCTTTGCAGTACTAAGGATTGAACTCAGGGGCAGTCTACCTCCAAGCTATACCCCCAGCCCTATTTTTTATTCTTTATTTTGAAACCAGGTCTCACTAAGTTGTGGAGTGCCTCACTAGGTAGCTGAGGCTGGCGGCGAACCCGGATCCTCCGGTCTCAGCCTCCCGAATGCTGGGATTACAAGCGTGCGCCACCACACCCGGCTCAGGTAATTCTTAAAATCCTTCTGCCAGCCAGTTGGGCTCTAACTGGAAAATTTTCTCCCATTGTGTATTTAATCCACCCTGGACTCTGTGCCATGGTATGAAGTCCACTTCCCAGGGCAGAGCCACCAACAAAGGGATCATTCCTCACTCTATCCCTGGGGTCATCTCAGGAATCCCATACCTGGCCCCTGACCCTGACATTCTGTCTTCCTTCTCTGTGTCCTTCTCACTGTAGTAGTTTCTTATCAAACAAATACTGAAGCAATTGTATTTGGACTTGTGAAAAGACACACAAAAGCAGAACCAAATATGAAGTTAGTAAGTTTTTTGTTTTTTCCAATGATGTGAAGAAAATGGAATGAAGAAGCTCAGCAGTACATACATTATAGAAAGTCTGAAGTCATGGAGAAGGTGATCTGGTAATTAAGGTGAGAATCCTCATCAGAGTGGTAGCAAGAAGAAAGAATACTCAGGAGTACCAATAACAAAGACTCTCATGGTGCAAAGTGTGGCTCCTGGTAAAGCACACACCTCTGCCATTAGGTCCTAAATTAAAGTTATTCAGTTCTGCTGCAGAGGTGCCACTTTTAGGAGGCAAATTCAAGAAAGGTTTAATTTTTCCATTCACCCTATTTAATTTCTAGTTGCTGCCAAAAACCAGGAACCAGGATTTTAGAGAACAACCAAGATACTAACAGATGCCATGTCTTCTCCCTGCGGGGCACTGGGGTATTCCTTTGCCTTCCAGGCTAGTGAGCATCATGTGCTTTGGACTTTTCACTTTTAAACAAGTCTTATCATAAGATTCATTTATTCCTCCAGTGGTGAAACATGGAAACAGAAATGCTCTTTGGGCCAGTTCTAAGAGCAAAAGAGAACTGCTAGCCAGGCAAGTTTCAACTGCCAGCAAGTAGTTTATTGTAAAACTTGTAACCCAACCCATCTGAGAAATAACTAGCAGCCACAGCCTAAGGCCTCTCTGTGAAGAACTGTCTGACTCTTACAGATGTACTGGGAACGAAACCCAGGGGCATTCTACCTCTGAGGTACGCCTTTAGCCCTATTTTGTTTTTTATTTTGAAACAGGGTCTCACTAAGTTGCTGAGGACCTTGCCAAGTTGCTGAGGTCAAACCTGTGATCCTTCTATTTCAGCCTCCCAAGTGCTGGGATTACAGGTGGGTACCACCACTCCTGGCTTTGTATTTCCAATATATACTTGCCTCTCTCCAAAAATTGAAGACTTAAGAGCCAACCAAAAAAAAAAAAAAAAAGTCAACCAACAGTGAAACAGTGAGAAGGTCAAGTTATTAAAAAGCCCAGAACACCCGGGTGTGGTGGTGCACGCTTGTAATCCCAGTATTTGGGAGGCTGACACCAGAGGATCCGGGTTCGCCGCCAGCCTCAGCAACTTAGTGAGGTACTCCATAAATTAGTGAGAACCTGTTTCTAAATAAAGAATAAAAAATAGGGCTTGGGGTGGAGGTCGGAGGTAGAATGCCCCTGAGTTCAATCCCCAGTACCACAAAAAAAAAAAAAAAGAAAAGAAAAAAAGCCCAGAACACCCCGATTCCAGTTCTCACTTTTACTGAATTTTTTTTTTTGTTGTTGTTGTTAATCAAATTTAGGACTTCATAGGAGGGAACAATAATTATCTGGGCTACAGACTTGTTTGAGCCTTTGGAACTAGAAGTGTACGGAGAATAAAGGACTTAGTCAGCAGCTGGCTAACTAACCAGCATTGTCCATAGCCCCATAAAGCAGAAATAAAATAGCTGATGATCAGGGACTTGAGCCCAAAAGTCCCACGACAGCATTAGCTCAGCGTTTGCACAGTTCATTCTCCAGAAAACCACAGGAAAGGCTAGGCGTGGTGGTGTGTGATGAGAGGGAGTGTGGGGTGTCCTGGACAAGTCCCTACAGTGGTCCGGGAGGACAGGCAGGAAGGCTAGCTACGGCTACACGGATCACACGCTGACTACAGCGCTCAGAGCTCAGGAGAGGGAAACAGGGTCCCAGAAGTTCAGAGGAAGCTGCTGGGGAGGCGGTGAGCCAGGGGGACCCCAGGGAAGGGCTGAGCATCTCAGCCTTTCTCCTCTCTAGGGTTGGTTAAGTAAGTGCCTCCAGGCGCGGCTCAGAGGCCGGAAGGGCAGGCAGGAAGCTGGTGGGAGAGGCCAGCGGCCAGGGCTGGGGACCGGGGCGCACTCACCCCGGGTCCCTCCCCGACGCGGTAGGTGAGCACCACCTGGAAGCGCTCGGTGGGGCGGCAGGGCTGCGGGAAGACCACGCACAGGGCCTGGCCGTAGTGCGAGAAGGGCCGCGTGTGGAAGGGCACGGGCTCCGCGGGCAGCTCCTCCGAGCCCGGCCGCTCCCGCCGCAGCGTCGCCGCCGTCACCTCCAGGCACGGGTGCGAGTCGAGCCGCAGCTCGGTGGCGCCCTCGGGCAGCAGGCAGCGCAGCTCCAGCACCGCGGTGCCGCTCAGCCCCCGGCTGCCCGGGCCCGGCCCCGGCGGCCCGAACTCGGCCCGCAGGTCTAGGTGCAAGTGAAGTATCTCGAAGGCCCGGAAACTGGAGGCCGAGGCCACGTCCACGGCCTGCGCCGAGTGCAGCGGTCGCCGGGTCGGAAGCTTGCAGCTCGCCATGGCCGACCTCGCCGTTGCTCACCCGCCAGCAAAGCCAGCCGGCCAGCTCCGCGGGGCCGCTGGAAGCCACGCCCCGCGGCGGTGACGCAACGCCTTAGGCCACGCCCCGCGCTGGGATCCCGCCTGGCCCCACCCTTCTCTGAAAATCTGGGACCCGACTGCCCCCTCTCTCTTGCTCTAGTAGCCTGGCTCTTCTAGCCTCGTACTGGTACCGCAGTACTTTGGACGAGAAGGCGGTGGATTAGTTTGGTCCACCTTTGCCCAAATTTACCCTACTGAGATGCTACAGTAGTCCCTATGAGACACCCTTCTCTGCTGACACCTCCCGATTCCTCGTCTTCCAGGCAGGCAGCAGAATGTGGGAGACTGAGGCCTAGGTTGGAAAGGTCTGAGTTCTCAATCTCTGCCAATGATTGATTAGGACTATGTGTGCTACCTTGGGCAAATCGTTCAAGAAAGGTGACTCTGAGGCTCTTTCTGCATCTGTAAGAGTTAAGATAGCTTTCTGGTTCGTGAGATAATTGTGAGAACTCAATCAGGTAACGTGTCTAAGACACTTGGTACACAGCAGACCCCTACAGATTCCCTAGCTACAGCTGCACAGAATTCCGCACCAGGCCAAAGCTCGTCCCCCGGTGACGTCAGGCATGCCCATTTTTCCATTTCTGTGCCACGAATCAGCACCGCAGTCTGACTCTCTGCTGGCCATCATGTGTCACTTTTATTACCCGCGCTCTGTGATACAGTTTATTGAGCTAACGACATCTCTACTTTACACTTTCTCTTCTGTCCTAGTGGGCCCTTCTGCGAATAGGAGACAATCCATTGTTTTTACCCATTAGCTAGAAAATCAGATTTTTGAAAAGAACAACGCAGGGAGTTTCTCATAAAAGGAAATAATAGCCTATTATGTGCTTCCTAGTTTTAATAGAAGTGAAATTAATTTTATTTTATGAAATGGCACTTATTGTAGTGATGAGGTAAAGTAGAAGGAATAAAATTTAGGCAGAAAGGAGACATTGGGAAGAAAAGGAAAAATATAGTTTTAAAATCTGGAGAGTTCATAATCTAACTTCACCCCATAGGGTGTGCCAAGTCTTAGGCAGAAGTCTCTGTGGGCCACACCCTTAATCCCTGGATCCCTGCCCCCACCTGAGATTCCTGAGGTCCAGGAGGACAAAGGTCAGATCTCAGCCAATGACCACCCATCTTTGAAACTTGGAAAGAGGTCACCATCTATCCTGATACTTGAGAAAGAGGAAGTCCAAACTTCTTCTGCGCCAACCCCCTCTTCCCTCTTGGAAGCTCTATATAAGGACTAAAAAGACTGTAAAGACATCTCTTGCTCACATGGCCCAGAAGATCTCCACTCACCTGTTCTTCCCCGAGACCCAGTTTCAAAATAAAGAATAAAAAATAGGACTGGGGGTATAACTTGGAGGTAGAACGCCCCTGAGTTCAATCCCCAGTACCGAAAAAAAAAAAAAAAAAATTCCTGCCTTTTGTTCCTGACTGGAACGTGTTAAAATTCTTTTTATCACGGAGGCCAAGAACCCATGAGTGACACCATGTTGTCCCACGACAGTAGGTAATTTTTTAAAAATCCTAGCCAGGCATGGTGGCACACGCTTGTAATCCCAGCATTTGGGAGGCTGAGACTGATCTGGGTTCGCAGCCAGCCTCAGTTGCTTAGTGAGGCCCTCCTACACATTTGAAGATTAAAAAGCGCACTTTTTAAGCCAGGTGTGGTGGTGCACACCTGTGATCCTCTTGTCTCGGCCTCCTAAATACCTGTAATCTCAGTACTTGGGAGGCCGAGACAGGAGGATTACAGGTTCAAGGACAGCCTCAGCAACATAGCAAGACTTGTAGCAACCTAGCAAGACCCTGTTTTTTTTTTTGTTTGTTTTGTTTTAAAGGCAGTTCTGGGGGTATAACTCAGAGATCAATTGTCCCTGGGCTCAATTCCTAATACCAAAAATACATATATACATACATACATAAAAACATTTTTTTTTTTTTTTGCAGTACTGGGGATTGAACTCAGGGGCATTCTACCTCTGAGCTACACCCCTAGCCCTATTTTTTATTCTTTATTTTGAAACCAAGTCTCACTAAGTTGCAGAGTGCCTCACTAGGTAGCTGAGGCTGATCGCAAACCCGGATCCTCCGGTCTCAGCCTCCCGAATGCTGGGGTTACAAGCGTGCGCCACCACACCCGGCTATAAAAACATATTTTTAAAAAAATTTTTGGTACTGGGGATTGAATTCAGAGACATTCTGCCTCCGAGCTACTCTCCCAGCCCAATTTTTTTTTTCTTTTGCCATAGTGAGGATTGAACTCATGGGCATTCTACCTCTGACTACACCTCCAGTCCTGTTTTTTTTTTTTTTTTTTTTTTTATTATTCTTTATTTTGAAACAGAGTCTCACTAAATTGCAGAGAGCCTCACTAAGTAGCTGAGGCTGGCCAGGAACCCAGATCCTCCTGTCTCAGCCTCCCAAGTACTTGGGATTACAAGCATGCTCCACCACACCTGGCTCCCAGCCCTATTTTTTAAATTTTTATTTTGAAATGGTATTTCACTAGGTTGATGAGAGTTTTACTACTTGTTGAGGCTGGCCTCAAACCTGTAATCCTCCTATCTCAGTTTCCCAAATACTGGGATTACAAGTGTGTACCACCACACCCAATTTAAAAAACATAGTTCTGAATAATCCAGGGGTCAAAGAGAAAGGGCTAATGACTAAAAAATATTTGGAATGAAATAAACATGAAAATCAAAAATATCAGCTGGGCACAGTGGCACACACCAGTAATCTCGGTACTTGGGAGGCAGAGACAGGAGGATCACAGGTTTGAGGTCAGTATACAATAATTTAGGGAGACTTTCAAAAATTGAAAAAAAAATAGCTGGGAGTGGTGGCATGTGCCTATAATCCCAGTAATTGGAAGTCTAAAACAGGAGAATGTGAGACTCTCAGCAACCTAATGAGACCCTGTTTCAAAATAAAAATCAGAGCTGGGCCTAGTGGTGCACGCTTGTAATCCCAGTACTTGGGAGGCTGAGACAGGAAGATTGCAGGTTCAAGGACAGCCTGAGCAAGCAGTCAGACTCTTATCAACCTAGTGAGACCCTGTTTCAAAATAAAAATAAAATAGTGTTAGGAATGGAGCTAGAGCCGGGCGTGGTGGCGCACGCTTGTAATCCCAGCATTTGGGAGGCTGAGACCGGAGGATCCGGGTTCGCGGCCAGCCTCAGCTACCTAGTGAGGCACTCTGCAACTTAGTGAGACTCGGTTTCAAAATAAAGAATAAAAAAAATAGGGCTGGGGGTGTAGCTCGGAGGTAGAATGCCCCTGAGTTCAATCCCCAGTACC
>PVLC010035615.1:0-16199 GCA_004027655.1 Graphiurus murinus | reverse complement strand
CCCCCAGCCTTATTTTTTATTCTTTATTTTGAAACTGAGTCTCACTAAGTTGCGGAGTGCCTCACTAGGTAGCTGAGGCTGGCCGCAAACCCGGATCCTCGGTCTCAGCCTCCCGAATGCTGGGATTACAAGCGTGCGCCACCACGCCTGGCTAAATTTTTTTTTTTTTTTAACTTTGAGACAAGATCTTGCTAAATTGCCCATGCTGACTTTGAACTTACTATCCTCCTGCCTCAGCCTCCTGAGTAGCTGGGATTACAAATATGCACCACCATAGCTGGCTATCAATTAGTTTATTCTCAAAAGTAGAACAAAATCATGTAAGATGCACCCTTATGTCTGGCTTCTTTCCAGTTTATTTCCATGTTGTTGCATCTCTCAGTACTTTGCTACTTTTTTAAGAAAACAATTTATCCATTATCTTGTTAATGGACATTTGGGTTCTTTTCAGATTTGGCCTATTGTGCTAAAACATCTATGAATACTTTTGTTCAAGTCTTTTAGTAGACAGATGCACTAATTTCTCAGGTGGAATTTGGGGGTCATAAAGTTCGTAAATGTCCAATTTTAGTAAATGCTGCTCAGTAATCTCCAAAGTGGTTATTATACGAATTTACACTCAGTTTGCACTGCCCCCCCCCCCCGTCTACCTAATTTGTTTGTAGTTTCTGCTCTCTCACGACTTCATCAGAATGGTATTTGCATTTCTGTTTCTCATTTTCACTTTTGCTTGGGTGATTTGTAAGAGGAGAAAATACCATCTTCAAGCTGGGCGTGGTGGCGCACGCTTGTAATCCCAGCATTCGGGAGGCTGAGACCGGAGGATCCGGGTTCATGGCCAGCCTCAGCTACCTAGTGAGGCACTCCGCAACTTAGTGAGACTCGGTTTCAAAATAAAAAGAATAAAAAATAGGGCTGGGGGTGTAGCTCGGAGGTAGAATGCCCCTGAGTTCAATCCCCAGTACCGCAAGAAAAAAAAAAAAAAAAAGTAAAAAAGAAAATACCATCTTCATCACCTTCAAACTATAATTTCTTTTTAAAATCAAGAACACAAGCTTTATTAACATTAAAAAAATCAATTAATGTAATTCACCTCAAACTAAAACATTTAAAAAATATATACAAAAACTTTAATAGATGTAGAAAAGGTATTTGATAAAATTCTTTATCCATTCCTAATGAAAGCACTCTGAGAACTAGAAATAGAAGGAAATATTCCATCCATGAAAACCTTTCAGATGACATACTTACTGGTGAAAAAACTGATACTGCCCCCCTAAAGTTCAGAAACAGGTATGTCCACTCCCATCATTTTTATTCAGTATTATACTCAATATCCCATCCACTACAACAACACAAGAAAAGGTATACAGACTGGAGAACAAGGAGTCAAACTTGACAATGGGATTGCCTGTGTAGTTTCCAGGAGAATCTACTAAGGAATTTAACAAGGTAGTTGCCATCTATACATGGTCATGTTATAATACAAGCTTGACAAAATATATGAGTTTTATTTTTCTATACTAGCAATGAACAATCAGGAATAGAAATTTTTAAAAAGCAGCAGGGCATGGTGGCACAGTCTGTAACCCCAGTACTTGGGAGGCTGAACAGGAGGATTGAAGGTCTGAGACCAACCTTTGCAACTTATACCCTGTTTCAAACTAAAATCTGGCTAGGATTGTAGCACAAAGGTAAAATGCCCCTGAGTTCAATTCCCAGTACCACACACACATAAACAATACCATTTATAATAGAGAAATATGAAACAAAATGGGGAGTAAATAAGATGGTATATATGAAAGACTGGCACGCTGATGACTACACACACTGCTGAGAGAAACTGAAGAAAACCTAAATACGTGGGGAAATGACATTAAGAAGTCATTTCTCAGGGAGTCAGACATTAAGTTAATGTTCATTTTCTCCAAATTGATCTGTATATTCAATATAAACAATCAAAATCTCAACAGTTTTATAGAAACAAGCTGATTGTAAAACTCATATGGGAACATAAAGGATCTAGAATATCCAACATAACTTTGATAAGAACAAGTTGGAGACTAACACTACCTGATATCAAGGCTTATCATAAAGCTACAGTCAGAGCAAGTGGTATTGACATATAGACAGATCAATGGCAGAGTCTAGAAATAAATCCACATGTATATGGACAAGTGCGTTTTAATGAAAGTACAGAGGCAACTTAGTAGAGAAAGGATAGTTCAACAAGTGGGCTTTAACCACTGCATATTCATATAAAAATGAATTTTATCATAGCTGATACCATGTAAAAAGTTAAAATAAGTCAAACCCCAAACTAGCAGGGCATGGTGGCACATGCTTTGTATTCCTAGTACTTGGGAGGCTGAGATAGGATCACAGATCACAGCCAGCCTTAGCTATTTAGGCCCTCCGGAACTTAGTGAGACCCGGTTTCAAAATAAAATAGAGTTGGGGATGTTAGTAGTTCGGAGTTAGAATGCCCTGGGTTCAGTCCCCAGTACCACAAAATGAAACACACAAACAAAAAGCCCAAACTATAAGCCTAGAAGAAAACAGATAAGTAACTGTGATTTGGGGTTAGGCAAAGATTTTCTAGATATGACACCAAAAGCATAATCCGTAAGAGAAAAATTTGATAGGTTGTACCTCATTAAAATTAAAAAACATGTTCTTTAAAAGACATCATAAAGAGAGAAGACAAGCCAGGGGTGATGTGCACACCAGTAATCCCAGTACTTGGGAGGTTGAGACAGGGTGATCACAGGTTTGAACCCAGCTACAGCAACTTAGCGAGGCTCTCAGCAACTTAGGAGACCCTGTTTTAAAATAAAAAATAAGTGGGGCATGGTGGCACATGCTTGTAGTCCCAGTAACTTTGGAGGCTGATACTGGAGGATCACAAGTTCGCAGCCAGCCTCAGCTTAGTGAGGCCCTCTGCAACTTAATGAGACCCTGTTTCAAAATAAAGACTAAAAAATAGGGTTGGGGGTATAGTTTGGAGATAGAATGCCCCTGGGTTCAATCCCCAGTACCACAATAAATAAATAAATAAATAGGTCTGGGAGTGTAACTCATAGGTAGAATGCCCCTGGGTTCAATCCCTAGTATTGCAAATAAATAAGTAAATAAATAAATAATAGGGCTGGGGGGGTAATTTGGAGGTAGAATGTCCCTGAGTTCAGTAATACACACATAAACACACACACAAAAGAAAAAGAGAAGACAATTTGTAGCCTGGGAGAAAGTATTTTCAAATCATGTGTCTGACAAAGTATTGTATCTAGAAGAAAGAAATTTCAAAGCCCAATAAGATGTTAAAAGCAGGGGTGAAAGCTGGGCGTAGTGGTACACGCTTGTAATCCCAGCATTCGGGAGGCTGAGACCGGAGGATCCGGGTTCGCAGCCAACCTCAGCTACCTAGTGAGGCACTCCGCAACTTAGTGAGACCCTGTTTCAAAATAAAGAATAAAAAATAGGGCTGGGGGTGTAGCTCGGAGGTAGAACGCCCCTGAGTTCAATCCCCAGTACTGCAAAAAAAAAAAAAAAAAAAAAAAAACGGGTGGGGGCAAACTGAACAGATACGTAAAGGATATATAGACTGCAAGTAAACAATAAAAAGTTGTTCAATATCTTTAGCCATTAGAAAAATGCATATTAAAACCATAATGAGCCGGGCGTGGTGGCGCACCCTTGTAATCCCAGCATTCAGGAGGCTGAGACCCCAGGATCCGGGTTCTCGGCCAGCCTCAGCTACCTAGTGAGGCACTCCACAACTTAGTGAGACTCGGTTTCAAAATAAAGAATAAAAAATAGGCTGGGGGTATAGCTCGGAGGTAGAATGCCCCTGGGTTCAGTCCCCAGTACCGGAAAAAAACAAACAAACAAACAAAAAACCATAATGAGATATCATCACCAACCTGTTGGAATGGCTATTATTATTATTATTATTATTATTATTATTATTATTATTATTATTGTGTGTGTGGTACTAGGGATTGAACCCAGGGGCATTCTACCTCTGAGCTGCACCCCCACCCCATTTTTTTTTTTTTTTGTGGTACTGGGGATTGAACGTAGAGGCATTCTACCTTTGAGTTATACTTTACCCAGTCCAATTTTTTTTCATTTCTTATTTGGAAATAGGGTATCACTAGGTCGATGAGAGTCTCACTACTTGCTGAGGCTGTTCTAAAACCTGTGATCCTCCTGTCTCAGCATCCCAAGTACTGGGATTACAGGCATGCGCCACCAACCAGGCTCACCCCCACCCCTATTTTTTTTTTCTTGTGGTACTAGGGATTGAACCCAGGGGTATTCTACCTCTGAGCTACACCCCCGGTCCTATTTTTTTTTTTTTTAACTCTGTATTTTGAAATAGGGTCTCACTAAGTTGCAGAGGGCCTCACTAAGTAGCTGATGCTGGCTGCGAACCCTGATCCTCCAGTCTCAGCTTCCCAAGTACTGGGATTACAAGTGTGTGCCACCACACCCGGTCCCACCCCTATTTTATTTTTATTTTGAAACAGGGTCTTGCTAGGTTGATGAGAGTCTCACTACTTGCCGAGGCTGTCCTCAAACCTGCAATCCTTCTGCCTCAGCCTCCCAAGTACTGGGATTACAGGTGTGTGCCACCGGGCCCAGCTGGGATGGCTAATATTAATAAGACTATCCATACCAAGTTGGCAAGGATGTGGAAGAACTGCTGGTGGGAAGGTGAAATGGTGCAACCACTTTAGAAAAACATTTAGCAGTGTCTTTTAAAAGTTAGCCACGATAAGCCAGGTGTGGTGGCGCATGTCTGTAATCTGAGTACTTGGGAGGCTGAGGCAGGAAGATTGCAGGTTTGAAGCCAGCCTGGGCAATTTAGTGAGACTTGTTTCCAAATAAAATATTTAAAAATAGGGCTAGGGGTGTAACTCCGAGGTAGAATGACCCTGGGTTCAAACCACAGCACCTCAAAAAAAAAAAAAAGAAAAAGAAAAAGTTAGCCAGGCATGGTAGCCCACACTTATAATCCTAGTACTTCAGAGGCTGAGACAGGAGGGTCTCAGGCTCGTGACCAGCCTCAGCAACTTAGGCCCTCCACAACTTAGTGAGACCCTGTTTCAAAATAAAATAGAGCTGGGGGTGTAGCTCAGAGGTAGAATGCCCCTGGGTTCCAACCTCAGTACCACACACACACACACATACAAGTTAAACATAAGCCCGGTGTGGTGGCATACACACCTGTAATTCTAGT
This sequence comes from Graphiurus murinus, assembly GCA_004027655.1. Classification (NCBI taxonomy): domain Eukaryota; kingdom Metazoa; phylum Chordata; class Mammalia; order Rodentia; family Gliridae; genus Graphiurus; species Graphiurus murinus. Next base: position 10,954 of record PVLC010035615.1, on the reverse strand, counting down.
ACTTGGGAGGCTGAAACAGGAGGAGTTCAAGACCAGCCTCAACAACTTATCAAGACCCTGTTTCAAAATAAAAAATAAGCCGGGGATGGTGGTGCACACCTGTAACCCCAGTACTTAGGAGGTTGAGACAGGATGATTGCAGGTTCAAGGACAGCCTCAGCAAGTAGTGAGGCTCTCATCAACATGGCAAGGCTCTGTTTCAAAATAATAAAATAGGCCGGGCGTAGTGGCTCACGTTTGTAATACCAGTACTTGGGAGGCTGGGACAGGAGGATCCGGGTTCTCGGCCAGCCTCAGCTTCTTAGTGAGGTCCTCCACAACTTAGTGAGATCCTGTTTCCAAATAAGAAATAGGGCTGGGGGTGTAGCTTGGAGATAGAATGCCCCTGAGCTCAATTCCCAGTACATTAATAATAATAATAATAATAATAATAAGGGCTTGGGGTGTAGCTCAGGTAGAACATCCCTGGGCTTAATCCCCAGTACCAATAAATACATAAATAAGTAGGGCTGGGGATGTGGCTAGGAGGTAGAACACCCCTGGGTTCAATCCCCAATTATCAAAGATAAAATACAAATTAAATATAGACCTACCATATGATCTAGCCATTTCATTTTTAAGTATTTACCCAAGAAAATTAAAACATGTCCATACATATTCTCGTATATAAATGTTAATAGCAGCTTTATTTGTGATAGCCAAAAGCTGAAAATAAATGTCTATCAACGGGAATGGATAAATCAATGTTGGTATGCCATACAAGAGAATACTACTCAGCTCTTAAGTGAGCTCTTGATACATACAACATGAGTTTCTCATTCTATTTTTGGGTGTTAGACATTTGAAGAACCAAGCCAGAAAATATAGTAGAAACAACAAATGTTACATTTTAATTTTTTATTTTTGTGGTACTGAGGATTGAACTCGGCATTGCACATGCTAGGTAAGCACTCTACCACTGAACCCCAGCCCCCGAGTTCTTTTATTTTTAAGATGGAAGATAGTTGAAAGGTAAGGAAGCAAGGGTTCCAAAATGGAAATGGAAACTTCTTCAAAGTTGGTTGTATCAAGACCCTGACAACCTCACAACAGATGGCCCTTTCCCCCATGGAATCATGGCAGACCAGGGTGACGCCAGGAGTCACAGTTAAGCAGGTACATTGGTGCTCTGCCTTCCAGGCCTCTGGGTCTCTCTGGCTGGGGAACCCAAGCTGGAGATGCGGAGCAAGGGATGGGAAGGCCACGAAGCTGCTGCAGTGATGACCGCGGGCCGCGATGCCTCTCCCTGCTCCCTTGTCCCAAATGGGGTGTCCAAGCCAGTGGGACCAGCCTTCCTCACCTCCTCCCTTCTCCACCCCAGCCAAGCCCGACCTTGCACGGCCAGAGCCAGAGATTTCCGGCAGGGGACGCGCCCTGCCGGCCGCCCCCGGGTCGCTTTGGATTCCGGGGACGCGGGTGCTGCGGGAAGGTGCCTGCGGCCCTCCAATCCTGGGCGGGTCTGGGGATTTCCTCCCGTCTCAGGCGCGGCCCCGCCGGCCCCAGGGTCAACATTCAGCAGCCCTCGCGGTGGCCCCTGGCCCGCGCGTCCCGCCCCTTCCCCAGCCTCAGCGACAGGTCCACCGGCATCCTTCCCGCCCTGGACGACCCGGTCTCCTCCCCTGTGGCTGCTGGCTGCCGGCTCCGACGAGCCGCTCCTCCCACTCAGCTTCGCTCTGGTGCATCCCAGCCTCCGGATTTTTTTTGTTTATTAGCACCCCGCACCTGGGGAGAGCGCCCCCTCGCGGCTCCCCGCAGCCGGCCACTGGAAGTTCCCCCGAAGCTCCACCGCCTCCTCCTTCCGTGGACCCCCAACCCCAGGGCAGCCGCTGACACTCCATCTCAAGGGATCCCCCCATCCGCACCCGGTAGCGAGCGCCGCCCTCTAGGGCCGTGTCGCGTCCTGGTGGCGCCTCCTTTCTGCCTCCCTTGGGTGCGGGGAAGTCCTGGCGGAGGCCGCTGCCCCAGGCGCCTCCAGGATATATGGACGCGCGCGTGCTGCGGATCCCGCTCTGCTTAGCTGCAGGTCCCGCGCGGTGACACCTCCTCGGCTCGCCTTGCTCCTGCCCTGCCTGACCAGATTATTTTTCTAGCCAGTGGGGCCCTGACGGTTGAGGGATCCGCGCCGCAGGCTGCCCGCATCAGAGCCGCCTGCGGAGTGAGGTGGGGAGGGCGGGCAAAGATAGCCGCCCAGCCGCCCAGGCTAGTGGGACAGTTCTAGGCCCGAACCAGAAAGACTTAGCACTCCCTGCGCCCAGCGTGTCCACTCTGCCCAGCCTTGCAATTCTATGCCTTTAACTCTTAAGTGGGCGCCTTTGTCTATGTTAAAAGGAATTTCAGGAATTGTGTTGACATATTTTTCTTCTCTGCAAGATGTCTTGACTTTATTGCCTTTAACTTCTACACCCCACTCCCATTTGCCCGTCTCTAGTTGTCCATGCCATTCTGTATCTTTTGTTTCTATGTGTTTGTTTTACTGGTATGTATTTTGAATTTGCACAAGAATTGTATTCTTTCTCATATTCTTTTCACTGATTGCTAAGGTTGTGTGTGTATGTGTGTGTGTGTGTGTGTGTGTGTGTGTGTGTGTTACTGTAGATTGAACCCAGAGGCATTCTACCTCTGAGCTATACCTCCAGTCCCCCTCCTTTTTTAAAAAATATATTTGGTTTTGAAACACGGTCTGGACCCAAATCTTCTGTCTTTGATTGGAACGGCCCTAAGTCTCTAGGGCGATGTCCCTGGCCAAGAATGCCCGACCAAGTCGACGGCGGGCCCAGATCAGGCAGCCTGGTCTCCATCTGCAGCACACAGCAGCCTGAAGACAGCCCACCAGACGTCTGGGCTGGTTTGACTCATGACCTCCCTAGGCCTGGGCTTGATCTCTGGTGGGGGCTTTTGAGAACAAGGCAGGCCATGGGTACTTTATTTCTTCCAGCCCCCGTGGTCTTTTCTTTTAGTGACCTGTTAGGATGGACTGGGACTCAAAGGGCTTGGCCCTCTGGCAAGTAGTTGCCGTGAGGCTGACTCATCTCTAGGTGGGCTAGTCATTATTTAGCTATAATGTGTGGTGCTATGAGCAGTGTCAAGAGCCCCACAGGAGCCCTGGGACAGGAGTCCTGCCATTGTTTTACCATGAGAAAAACGAAGTTCGGGAAGTCTTAGCAAGTTCCACGGAGGCCACGGAGCTAGACACTGACAGTGCTGGGGTTCAAACCTAGCCCAGCGAGTGCACCTGCCAAGCCATGCCACTTACGGAGAACTACAAAGAAATAGGAAGGAAAGATTGGTCTTTGGGTTTCAGGCACTGAAGCTGAAGTCACCTAAACAGTGGCACGCATGAAACTAGAGCTAGTGGGTTTGGACAAAATGAACCAGGGTTCTAGTGGCTGGTCCCCAGGACCTGAGTATTTAGGTCACAAGGGAGGAGAGAGGGCCATGGGTTTAGGGCTTCTGGAGAAAGATTTCTTAGGCTTAGATATAAAGCAGGAGTCAGGACTGGGTAGGAGTTGGGGAGGGTCAGGGATTAGGAGGGTCTGGTGGGTAGGTCCTAGCTGTGGGTAAATTGTCTATCATGACTTCACTTGGTAATAACCGATCGCTTGATGTTTCCTTTGGAGGGGTCGGCGAATGATCCGAATCCAGGGCATTAAGGGTTGCCACCTTCCAAAGCCCTTCTAGGCTGCGGGCAGCTGGCCGGGTGGGTTTGGGAAATGTTTCAGCTGTACTTTCCCCACTTACACAGCTATGGAGCGTCTCCTGGCCCAAGCCCCAGCCCGAAGCATTTCACAATCACGAGAGTTCAACATCTGCTCATTTTGAGATTTCACGGCACACAACCACTTAAATCTTGTCCACACCATCTATCCTGTTTCCCATTTTAGGGCCAAGCTTTTATGCATGACAGGGCATTTCTCTGAAAGTCGGGCGCGGGGGGGGGGGCTTTTCCTGCTTTTTTATCTATCTCTGGGCCCAAAGACTTTTTGAGCCCACAAGTGTTCTTAGAGCTCAAAACAACATCTTAACCATTTTGAGGTTTTTTTTTTTTTTTCTCTCTTTTCTTTTTTGGCCTATATAAAGTTCTTTGCAAATAGGTATTGCCTATTGACACAGGGTTTGGGATGGGACCCACTTAACATTGAGGCTCAGAAGAATGAATAGGCCCAGACCACACGTTGCCTAGGTGGCTGAAGTGGGACTTGTTTGTTTTTCTCTAACAGACTCTTAAAGAATAAGTAGGTAGGGGCTGGGGCTGGGGGTGCAGCTTGGTGATGGAGTGTGTGCGCAGCATATGTAAGCCCTCGGGTCCAAGAGTAAAGCTCACTACCCCGCTTGGCCTGGCTCCCAGACTTGGCGGCGTGGCAGGAGGGATGCCCGGAGGTGTCTGAGCTGAGGTCTGGGCTTCTGGCCAGCCCTCTCCCCGCAGGTTGGTCAGTGGGCCCTTTCTAGATCCCGTGTCCTCCTGGACATGGGGAGAGGAGGTCTGTGGGAGGGTGGCAGGTCCAGGAGTAGCCAGGTACAGACTCTCGGCAAGTCTGAAGTTGAGACACCTGAGCGGTTTGACAAAAAGATCCTGCCAGTCTTCAGGAGAACCCCGGTGGCATCCCCACAGCCACATGGATGCTCTTGGGGGCTTGTGCGAGCTCTGCCCTGGATAAGCCATGTGTCCTGTCTCCTCAAAGCATCTGGCCCCTCAACCAGGGACCTGCAGCAGCAGCAGCAGCAGCAGGAGGAGGAGGAAGGTGCTGACAGCCGAGAGGGCCAGTGTCACCGTGCAGGCCTCGATCTGCGCTCAGACCTGGGAGCCTGGGTCCTGCTGAGCCCCCTCTGCCCTCCCTCCCCCGGGCTCAGGCCCTCGGCCAGGGCCCAACAGACACAGGCAGCGGGATGGGGTTGCCCTTCTATTGGTCCAAGTCCTGTGCATAGCCTGGGTGAGTCATGGAGGTGAGTAGGCCCACGAGGCTGAGCAGGGTGGAGAAGAGCAGCAGGAAGGAGGCGGTGAAGAGCAGGGCAGGCAGGGCGCTCAGCACCAGCAGCAGGACAGCCGGCAGCAGGTGGCGCCAGGCGGCGGCCACCACGGGCCACAGGGAGCTGAGCAGGTGGGAGCCGGTGGTGAAGAGCGCGTGGCACAGCATCAGCGCCAGCAGCAGGTAGAGGATGCCCTCCAGACCCCACAGCACGCGCTGCAGCGGCTGCCGCCAGCCCGACGTGGCCCACCACACAGCCCAGCTCTCGGGCACGTGGTACCCCCACCAGCGCACCCAGACCTGCCGGGTGACCCAGGCCGACCAGGGCGCCGCCCGCTGCGGCCCCTCGCCGGCCCCGATGGCATCCGTCTCCACTCGCGGCTGCTGCATCCCAGCTGGTGCACCTGTGGACACGGCCAGGCCAGCTGCAGCTGGGGGTGCCTGGAACCCCAGGGGAGGTGGGGGTGCAGGGTTTGGGGGAGGGCATCGGTGGACGGGGGCAGGGAAGGGCTTTGAGCAGGGGCCAGGGCTTACCTTTGGGGGAGCCACCTAAGTCATGTTGCTTCCTCCTGCGCCCAGGATGGCCTGGCAGCCAGATCCGAGTCCCCACTCTCTCGCCCACACCCGCCCTCCCCAGAGGAGCCCCATTGTGACCCGGGCTGGGGTGGGGTCCAGCCAAGAGGGGGGCCACTACAGGCTGTGAGGCCCACCTGTCCCTCTCCATGGACTCTTCAGGCCAGGCCTGCAGAGGCAGTTCCCCAGGCTTTCTTGTGGGGACCCCCCTCCCCATCTCTGGGTGCCCATTACATGCTCTCTCCCTGACGGCAGACACCGGCCTCACCCAACTCTTTTGCAAGCCTGTCTCGTTGGACCCTTGTTTTCTAGAACCACAGAGGAAGCCAGAATGGCCGGCCCCAGCCTGCAGGCCCTGAGACAGTCGCCGTGCCCTGCCCTGGGCTCCCTGCCGCATATCCTGCCTTCTCTTGCGGCCCCAAGACTCAGACCTGGCCTCCCCTGTCCATATTATTGATCCGGAGGTTTTCTGAGGTTCAGGCTAAGAATAAAGGGGCATCCTCCCCCAGGCCCAGCCCGGGAGGGAAGAAAGGAGGCCTGAGGCCGCAGGATGGCCAGGTTTTTTTTGGAGGATTCTCAGACCCATGGATGGAGACAGAAAGCCAGGCCCAGCAAGGCCAAGGGCACGCCACGGGCCCCCAGGAGCAGCCCCAGGCTCAGGAGCAGCAGGAGCAGCGCGTCCTGGAGGCTGAGTGGAGCTGGGCTGGTCCCCGTGGCGAGGAGGTGGGCGGCCTGCTGTCCTGGACCCTCGCCGGCCCCCTGACTCTGGCTTCTCGTGAGCAGTCTGTGCTGTGGCAGGCTGGGACCTGCAGGCCTGTGGGGGGAGAGGGTGGCAGCTGGGCTTAGGGAAGTCTGCTGCTTGCCCGCCTGCATACAGTGCCCTGCTTACCTGTGGAGCAGGTCAAAGGTGAGGAAGCTGACCAGCAGCAGCAGCAGCAGCAGGGCGGGGCCAGCCGTGGCAAAGACGGCTCGAATGGTCAGCCCCAGCGCCGCCAGCCCCAGGATGCTGTCCAGGAGCTGGGCCCGGCTAGGGTCCCAGGGGGACACGCATGGAGGCGCAGGCCTCCCCGAGCCCTCCCCAGCACCCAGGCCCCTGGGAGGGAGCGGGACGAGGTCTGCGAGGGCTTTGGGCCTGGGTAAGCCCAGCTGGGTCATGGAGGGAGGTAGTGCTGGAAGGGAGGAGGGGATGGCAGGGCGGAAGTGGGCCCTGCAGACCCTCAAGGCGAGCTGAGAGAGGGAACCTCCCCCTCCCCATGCGCCCCTCACCCCCCACCCCTGCTCACCTCCTCCCACTTGGGTCAGCCATTCTGGGCCTGGACAGTGGGGGCATTGTGACCTGTTGCTAAGTAGGGCCTGGGGTAGGGAGGGGCTGCAGCTGGGGCTGGTCTCACAAGCACCGGTGACCTGGCCGAGGTGGAGCTTAGCCAGCAAGCCAGCGATTCCTGAGAACCAGAGCGCGCTCCCTCGGGGCTCTGGGTTGTCAGGAAGACATTCTGATTTCATTACCACGTGGGCAGCTGTCCAGGGGGAGGAGGGCTGCTTTCTTCTTCCCGCAAGTCACAGCCATTTTTCTGGGGACATGTCATTCAATCCTTCTCTCCCCAGCTCTTGTCTCTGAGAGTGGGGTGAGGCTATGCGCCTTGGGCAGGGGGAATTTTCCAGAACTGTAGCCCTGGCTTGTAGAAATGGGGTCTACATGGGATGCAACCCGAGGCTTTCTGGGGCAGGGTTCCCATGTTGCCTGCTAAATAGGGAGGGGGAGATTGAGGTTCCCCTCTAAGAATTAAATTAAGAAAAATAGGGCTGGGATGCAGCTCAGTGGTAAAGTGTTTGCCTTGAAAGCACAATGCCCTGGATTCGATTCCCAGTACCAAAAATAAAATAAGTAAGCTAGTCGTGGTGGTGCATACTTGTAATCCCAGTACTTGGGAGGCTGAGACAGGAGGATCACAGGTTCGAGGACAGTCTCAGCAAGTAGTGAGACTCTCGTCAACCTAGCGAGACATGTTTCCAAATAAGTAAAATTGGGCTGGGAGTGTAGCTCTGTCTCTGGGTTCAATCCCTAGTACCAAAAATAAGTAAGTAAATAAATAAGAATAAACATGTCCCAGCATTTGGGAGGCTGAGACCAGAGGATCCGGGTTCGCGGCCAGCCTCAGCTACCTAGTGAGGCACTCTGCAACTTAGTGAGACTCGGTTTCAAAATAAAGAATAAAAAATGGGGCTGGGGGTATAGCTTGGAGGTAGAATGCCCCTGAGTTCAATTCCCAGTACTGCAAAAAAAAAAAAAAAAAAAAAAAAAAAAAGAATAAACACGTAATGAAGGGACTTGTTACGCAGGAGAGAAACCTGTCTTCACTGTAAATGAAAATCTGTAAATGGGTGGTGGCTACAGAGTCTGGCACATCTCCCTGTAGCGACTGGAGAGGGAAGAGTAGAAACGAGTCATAATTAAGAAAAATCAAGCCAGGCAATGGCACACACCTGTAATCCCAGTACTTAGGAGGCTGAGACAGGAGGATCTCAGGTTCAAGGCCAGCCTTGGCAACTTAGCAAGACCCTCAGCAACTTAGAGAGACCTTAAAAATAGGGCTGAGGTATAGCTTAGAGGTAGAACACCCTTGGGTTCAATCCCTAATACCACACACACACACACACACACACACACAAAGGAGGGAAAAATTAACTTTTGTCCCCATATCATACTTACATTGTACTTTGAAGGAAAACTGATGGAGATGGGAAAAAGAAGCCAGAGGCTGAACAGTTCCTAGGAGAAGAGGAAACAGAATAAGAATCAGGTTGCCTCCAGCAGGTCCTGTACAGAGACTCAGGCCCGGCAGCCTTGACATCTTTGGTGGTGAGAGACTTGACAGACTGTAGACTACTAGCCCCTGGGAATATTACTGATTGTGGGGTGTGTGTTTGTGGGTGTGTGTGTGTGTGTGTGTGTGTGTGTGTGTGTGACTGGAGATTGAACCCAGGCACATTCTACTTCCAAGCTACACCCTGGCCCTTTTTATTTTTTGTTTTGAAACAGAGCCTCACTAGGTTGCTAAGAGTTTTGCTAAGTTGCTGAGGCTGAACCCACGATCTTCCTGTCTCAGCTTCCCAAGTACTGGGATTACAAGCATGCACCCCCATGCCTGCCTACTGATTGACCTTTCTCTGAATCTTCTTGCTTATCAAGTGGCTGGGCTTTTGATATAGATTTGTCTAGAAGGGGATAAGGTAGAAGAGAGGACCCTAGCTTAAGACTGCCAGTCTCCTGATTCAGATCAATTCTGGATGCACCCATAAGATTACTTTCCTGGGCCGGGCGTGGTGGCGCACGCTTGTAATCCCAGTATTCAGGAGGCTGAGACCGGAGGATCCGGGTTCGCGGCCAGCCTCAGCTACCTAGTGAGACACTCCGCAACTTAGTGAGACCCGGTTTCAAAATAAAGAATAAAAAATAGGGCTGGGGGCATACCTCAGAGGTAGAATGCCCCTGAGTTCAATCCCCAGTACTGCAAGAAAAAAAAAAAAAAAAAAGAGTTTACCATGGGCCAGGTGCTCTGCATACTTTTTTTTTTTTTTTTTCTTTTGGTGGGGAGAGCAGAGAGGGAGGTGGTGGCTAGAGAAATGTAACCTTCGGGGTGAGGTTACAGGTGCTGAGGGTCCCTGCTGGAAGGAGAGCAGACAGCTATGACCTATGAGCCGCAAACACAACAGTAGGTGTAGTAGCACTAGTTGTTAGTTGTTAAAGGGAACTCAGTGGAGAACCAACAGTATATGGCAGTGGGTATTGTGCAGGAAAGGATTAACTCGGCAAGTCTGGAATGTCTAAATCCTGCCTATTCTAAAGAATGGTTTGGCCCTTGCTAGGTTCCTGGGAACTAACCTCTGAGCCTTTGGAGTATCCTGCCCAATGAAACTGTCTTTGTTTTCATGGGGGTCATGGACTGTATCCAATAGTCTATGTCAACAATGTGGTGTATTTTGGGGGCCCTGGACCATGCAGTATCATCTTGGTCTCCTGAGGGTCTGGACTAAGTTCAGCTGCATGGATAGTCAACTATACTTACATAACTAACCCTAATAAAAATATGGGACATCAAGGCTCCAGCGAGTGTTCCTGTTTGGCAATACTCTGCATGTTATCATACATCATGCTGGGAGAATTAAGTACTGTCCACGTGATTCCATTTCCAGATGTCAACTGGCAGTTTGTGCCTGTTGTTTTCTGTACCCTGCCCTATTTCTGTACCTTTTTCCATTGCTGATTATAGTCTGCAGCCTTTCTCTGCAATAAGCTGTAACTATGAGTATGACCACTTTGCTGAGTTCTGTGAATTCTATTCTTTTTTTGGGGGGGGGGCACTGGGGATTGAACCCAGAGGCATTCTACCTTCGAGCTATACCCCCAGTCCTATTTTTTATTCTTTATTTTGAAACAGGGTCTCACTAAGTTGCGGAGGGCCTCACTAAGTAGCTGAGGTTGGCCACAAACCCAGATCCTCCTTTCTCAGCCCCCCAAGCACTGGGATTACAAGCGTGCGCCACCATGCCCGGCGAGTTCTGTGAATTCTTATAGTGACCCACTGAACCTGAGGGTGGTCTTGGGAACCCCTGAAAAGCATTGGTGTCAGAAGTGGGATTCACTAGAACAGCTCTGACTCACTGAAACATGCTGAAAACATAATTTGAGAAAAGGAAACATGAGAAGTAGGGGTTGGCAAGTCTTTGATTCCTGGATGCCACTCACAGTATGGAAATATAGCTGTGCTATGCTCAGTAAATTCCACTGGTAAAGCTGGGTGTTGTGGCACATGCTTATAATCCCAGTACTTGGGTGACTGAGACAGGAGGACTGCAGATTTGCAGCTGGCCCCAGCAACTTAGGGAGACCCTCCACAACTTGTTTCAAAATGAAAAAAAAAAATTAGGGCTAGAAGTCTGGCTCAGAGGCAGAATGCCCCTGGGTTCAGTTCCTAGTCATGCACACACACGCACACACAAATTTCCATTGGTAAAAGTTATCAATGAAATTTATTAATGATAGAGCAAATTCCTGAAGAATTGTTTAGGAAATCTTCCAGAAAGTAGAATAATAACTAAAGCCCACGAAGAAAAGAGAAAAAATCCATAAAGTTGGAGGTTCAATATTTGAATAATGGTACTTTTCGAAAAGTAGAGGAAAAGAAAGTAGAATTTTTCAAAAATCAAAAAGCCTTTCAGGGCCGGGTGTGGTGGTGCATGCTTGAAATCACAGTACTTGGGAGACCAGAACAGGAGGATCGCAGGTTCAGGGCCAGCCTCAGCTACTTAGTGAGGTCCTCCGTAACTTAGTGAGACCCTGTTTCAAAAATAAAGAATTGCCGGGCGTGGTGGCGCAC
>PVLC010035614.1:0-16353 GCA_004027655.1 Graphiurus murinus | reverse complement strand
GCCCCTGCAGGTCACCTGGTAAGCATGGTCGGTGTGCACGAGGTAGAGGGTGGTGGGAGCTGAGCGGCTCAATGGCGTCATCAGTTTGGTGTCGGTTTTGGCACAAGGAGTTTCTGTACGGCTGGACTCTGGGATGGGGAAAGTGGGAGGTGAAGCCAAGGACTGGGAGGGTGAAACTGGGGCCAGGCTGCTTAGTCCGTCTGCCACGGAGTCTGTGTTGAGCTTGATCTCAGTGTAGTAGAAGTCCTCTTCTCCATCACTGTAGTCAGAGTCTCCCACACGCCTAATGCAGAAAAGAGCAGACAGATGTGCTCAGCCGACCTATCCTCTTGCCGTGGAACCTTGCCCATGCTGTTCCCTCGGTCTGAAAAGCTTTTCCTCTCTCCTGTCTGCCTGCAAATCTCTTGCTTACCCTGTAACACTCAACTAGCCACTTTTAGGGAAGTCTTCCTTGACTTCTGTTACTGTCTGCATGTGTTTCCCAAAAGTTCATGTGTCAGGAACTTAATCCTCAAACTCATATGTAAATGGTCTTTGCCAGGTAGTTAGGATTAGATGAGATCATGAGGGTAGGGCCCCCATCGTGGCATTAGTGGCTTTATAAGGATGAAGAAGAGAGACCTCAAGCTAGCAGCTTGCTCAGTCTCACCAAGTCATGTCCTTCACCATGTTCTGATGCAGCAGGAAGGCTGTCACCAGATGCTGAACAGATGTCAGCACAATGCTGTTGCACTTCCCAGCCTGCAGAACCATGGGCGAAACAAACCTCTATTCTTTATAAAATTGCCTGGTCTCAGGTATCTAGTTATAGCAACAGAAAATGGACTACGACGACCTCTTAAAGCAATCCATTCAATCGATCTTGTATGACAACAATTTACTGAAAATCTATTATGTCCAGACTGTTCTAGGGCCTCTTAATATCACAGTGAAGAAAATAAAGATTCTGCCCTGATGGAACCTATAGTCTAGTGGGGGAGGCAGATAGGAAACCCAGAAACAGACATTTAATGTATCAGGTGTTGATAAGTTTCAGAAAGAAAAATTAAGCAGCATAAGAGTGTCCTTAAGCAAGGTAAGTGATTGAGGAGGGGCATTATATTTTGACCAGTGTTCACAGGAGGCTTTTATAAGGAGGTGACATTTAAGCAGACACTTTCCTGAATAAAGTGAGGGGGGAAACCATGCTGGAACCTGAGGGAAGAACCCAGGAAGTGCAACCTGAAAGCCATGGGTGGCTGGGCCTGGTGCTCTCCCACGAGTGCAGAAAGGTCTGTGGGAATGAAGACAAAGGCAAGATCCTGTGGGCTGGAGACACATGGTAATGGTTTTGGTTTTTTTTTTTTTTTTTTTTTTCTGGATGTGATGGAAGCTGTTACTATTTTTTTATGGAACTGGGGGTGGAACCCAGGAGCATTCTACCTCTGAGCTACACCCCCAGCCCCATTTTATTCTTTAGTTTGAAACAGGGTCTAAGTTGCAGACAGCCTCACTAAGTAGCTGAGGCTGGCTGCAAGCCTATGATCCTCCTGTCTCAGCCTCCCAAGTACTGGGATTACAAGCGTGTGCCACCACGCCCGCTTTAAACTATTTTTTAAAGGATCCTTTTGGCTCATGTCTAGATTCGAGAATAGAGGACAGAAGGACAAGCACGGAGGAGGCTGCAGCCACCAGTGATCTGAATGAGCTTTGTCAGTGGCTGGGCAAGGGTACAAGTGTTGATCGGTTGAGTCTGGGTGTGCTTTGAAGGTGAGGGGTGAGGACTTGACTCCTAACTCCTAGTCTTCTATGTAAAGGATGTTCATCCTTTGGGTTAATTACATTTCTATCATTGTTGTTATAGTTATTACTATTTGTGGTGCTGGGGATTGAATTAAGGGTCTCATGCATGCCAGACAAGCACTCTACCACTGAGCTACACCCCCAGCCCTGATCTGTAATTTTCTTTTTACTCTCATCTCACCATGACTGTGTGTCCCTAGGGTTATATCTTGTTGCTGACTTTTGGGCCACTGCACACCTATCAGTGGATTTGGCATAGGACTGGTACCTGTTAAATGTTGGATGGGTGTATGAAGCTGAGCATGTTTACTGCAGTGTAGACCATGTGTTCTGGAGTTGGATTTCCCAGGCTCAGTTCCTGACACTGTCTCACTGTGGCTGTGATTTTTGGCATCTTACACACATGTGCCTCAGTTTCTTCATTTAAAATACAGGGATTATGAAAGTACCTGCTTGACAGGAGGATTAAGTGAATCCAGTGCTCACTTATACAGTGCTTAGTCAGTGCTTATATAGTGCTTAGTCACTATATAAGTGCTTACTATGTAAAAATAAGGATGACATGAGAAAGTCTCAGATTTTATCTTCACTAGGAAAGTCTCTTCCAGGGTGCTTTCAAAGTTCTCCCCAACTCAAGGAAAACTCTACTTTTCCATTGAAAGTTTTGAGTAAAATAACTATTAGCCCTAGGAAATATCTCTTAAGTTTGTTTATCTCTAGGGAGTATCTAGTTATGGGATGTGAGAGGCCAGGCACCCCTCATTTCATGGACACATCCAGCAGTAGCTGCACATCACTGACTCAGAACAAACTTGTTTCCCTACAAATGATCCCTATATAAAATCCAAAATAAACTCCTCAGACCTTTCTGTTTTGGCCAAATCAGTGGTTTCTCCCAGCCTCGTCCATTTCCCCAGGGGAGTTGGGGGGTGAGACGTTTGGTGGGGAGTGTCTCCCTGCCATAGCAGGTCTGTTTGGGCTTGGCTTTCTGACCAGCATACCACTGATACCTTCAGAGGCCCCAGAGAGTGGGATGAAGAGTGAGCATCTGTTCTATTCCTGTCCCCACGTCCTTTCCAGACAAAGGCAGGCTGTATTGCTGCTGGTTGCCAAGTGCTACTAATAGACACATAGACCTGGGGATCATGAGTTCCACAGGGGGTGAACGAGGACCAGCCCCTCGGATACAAGAGGAATGAGGCTTAAGAGAAACAGTGTACTTTTTATACTGGCATGGAGTGCGTGTGGCTACCTCAGCTGCCAGGCATGTTTTCTTTGGGCCCTGACAAGCTTCCCTCCGTACACCCACACGTAGCCAGCTCTCATTTCAAATGCCTCATCCCTGCAGTGGCCTAATTGAGCTCACGGATTATGGCAAGGGCAGTTGTCTTTCCCAGTCCACGAGAGAGCTCAGGGCTGGGGCTTCTTGAATATAGATCGGCTTCGGAGTCCTAAACCCAGGCCCTTTCTTGGGCAGTGGCTGGCAGGGAACCACAATTTGCTAAGACACTTCTAAAAGCACATCAGTAAAATCAGGATCCCAGGGAAGCAAATAAAGTGGCTGCATTTGGAATTCTATCCACTGTGAGTGCACCCTGGGAGCCCACAGGAAAATCATGTGACACGTGCATAGTTACATAGTGTTGTGCTTCTGAGAGGGGCTGAACAGCATTCAATTTTCTAGGCAGAGAGATGGACTTTAAAACAAATACTCCGCCTCCTGGCTAGGGCTTTAGGAAGCTCTTTCTAATCCTTTACTCTGAGCTATCTATGCTGTGAGGTCCTGAGAACAAGCAGTGGGAGAGGGTCCACAGGATTTCCTTCATGAAGGCCAGCGAGGGTGTTGTGCGTGGTGGTATTTCAATGTGACCTTTCTTCACATGCAGGCAGACCCTGTGGCCCGGGGAGCAGAGGTCCAGCTGTACTGAGCCACACCCCCAAAGCTCGGTGACCTCGGTGTGTCTGTGGGTGTCCTGAGCTGGAAGGCACTGGTGTCTCCTGAATATCAGTCTGCATCAGAGAGCCAGGTCCCTGTTTCTCTCCACAGTCACTGATGGAGCTGAGCCTCACAGATGAGCAACAATCACCTCGGGACCCCCTTTTCCCTCTGCCTATGCAACTTTTTATGGATGACATTTTTAAGTATATCCCTCACTGGATAAAGCTACCGTTGCGTTTCTTTCTCTACTCTCGTTGTGTCAAAAGGCCTCCTCTGTGTCTAAGCACGAAGGCCTGGCTGTGTGTTTGTGTTTGCCTTAGATACACTCGTTACAACTTATAGCTTCTCAGGGTCTCTTGTCTCTTCTGAGTTCCAGGTGCCTGGACGAGAAGGACTAGGGACAGAAGCAGGAGACGGCTGATCTGCCACGGCCTCCTGCTTGGAGATCTAACCGCTGGGCTCCCAAAGCACCACTTTCTCTTTCCTTAGAAAGGTTGTTAAATAATATGAAAAAAATGTAGAGTTTACAGATAAAGTGCTTATTTGAGCAATGGCATCACTGAGCCTGACCATCAGGCATCAGGAGAGCAAGAGTAGAGTTGATTGGTGTGGTGACTCTTAAGGCGTGTGTGTGTGTGTGTGTGTGTGTGTGTGTGTGTGTGTGTGTGCATGTGCGTGCGTGCACTGTTGAGGCTCAAAGTCATGAATACTTTCTACTGGAAAAATAAATGTACATTTTATTCTACAGACAATTTCAGGGGGTTCAGTGACCCCCCTGAAACACAACCACAGACCTAAGATTAGGAACCCTTATTCTAGGGTTTTATAGCTTATGTTTCTCACACACATTTTATTTTTACTCTCACACATGATGGTGCAGAGCCAGCATAACTAGTCATTTTCAGAGGGAACTGGGGCTTGGCCCAGCGACTGGGCTAATGTGATTGAGTAAGACTTTCCAACATTGAATCCTTGTTCTTTGCCCTGTGACATGCTGGCCTATTATCAGCAGTGGCCACGTGATAAGCAAGAGCAAGTCAGGCCAGTGTCCAGGACTTCTAAGGCAGGGTGGCGCACTTTCTCGGAGTGTAGGTGGCCGTCTCCAGTCTGAACGGAGGGCCACTTACCCAAGGTGAATGGTCCGGATGTGTTTCTGGATACCTGCCGCAGTGCTCAGCACCTTGCCACAGTTTTTCCACAGGCATTTGAACATCACCTTCATGGAGTTCTAGGAAAGGGAGAGAAAGTTACATTGCAATAAACACTAATATGTCGATATTAGCTTCCTGTTGTCCATCATGCTTTTTTCCTTTTTTAGAAAAGTGAGTTACCCGTACTCTAGATGGTAACTCAGCACACCATCCTAGGAACTTTCTGGCTGGTGAGAATCTTGGTGACCTCAGACATTTCCCCAAATCCTTCATGAGAACTGAGTTCTACTTTAGTATTTCAGATCACACTCGTGAAAGTGGTCACAGTGGTATTTAGGCTGGAGTAACAGAGGCTCACACTCATTGAGCACTTACTATCCAGTGCTATTCTAAATGTTTATCTCATTTCATCCTAAAAGAGGGATGATACAGGCAATCTCCATTCTACAGACACACAGAGAGCTTCAGTAAAAAGTGTCTGGTCAAAGATGTAGGTCCTGGCAAAGCTGGGAGTCAGACTCCACAATCCATCCTTCTTACAAGTACACAATTTCATGTTCTTCAATGAGGGTCTCAGTATTTTCTGAAAACAGTCCGGTGATTGAAGACACCATTTTGGACTTAATTTTTTAAGTCTACCCATGCTCTTACTTATGCAGTAGGAGAATAACAGCATCTATCCCATAAGGTTATTATGAGGATTAAATGTTGTGGAAACAAATCAGCAAACCTCCAATAGGAGTAATCGTTCAACTAATAGCAGCTAATAGAGTATTATTGTGATTGTGATTTCTTTTGTTTGCCAGGAACCAATTTGAAGGCTGATGTAACCTGTGAATCCCTTCTCAGAATAGTGATTTTCTAACATCAAAAATAAAATACATATATACAAAGAACTTAAGAAACTCACAGCTAAGAAAACAAGTAACCCAATAAAAAATGGGCAAAGGATCTAAATAGACACTTCACAAGAAATACAAATGGCCAATAAATGTACGAGGAAATGTTCAACATCATTAACAATCAGAGAGATGCAAATCAAAACTACCCTAAGATTTCTCCTAACCCCAATTAGAATGGCAATCATCAGAAACACAAACAACAACAAATGCTGATGAGGGTGTGGAGAAGTGGGAACCCTAATACATTGTTGGTGGGATTGCAGATTAGCGCAACCACTTTGGAAAACAGTATGGAGGATCCTCAGATGAATGGGAATGAACCTACCATATGGTCCAGCAACACCACTTCTGGGTATCTACCCAAAAGAATGGAAACCAAAATATCAGACCAATACATGTGTATCTATGTTTATAGCTGCACAATTCACAACTGCCAAACTCTGGAACCAGCTAAGATGTCCATCAACAGATGAATGGATTACAAAACTATGGGATATGTACACAACGGAATTTTACTCAGCCATAAAGAAGAACAAAATCATGTCATTTGCAGGGAAATGGATGGAACTAAAAAACATTATGCTAAGTGAGATTAGTCAGTTAAAAAAATTAAAAAATCGTATGCTCTTCCTAATATGTGGAAGTTAGGGAGGAGAAAGTGGGACATAAGAGGGACTCTAGACGAAGGAGAAACCTTAGATGAGCAAAGAAGGTGACTTAACAGAAGGTGATGGGGGGGCACCCTAATGTACATGATGTACTTTCACAAACATATAAAAGTCAATCACTAAACTGAACTTGAGAAGGAGGGAGGGTGAGGGAGTGGGCTGGAAATTGGGTAAGGGTTAAATGAGAGATGTGTGCATGTATGCCTTTACCAGCTTGTACCTAACAAAGATGTATGATTACAATGCACCAATTAAAAGAAAAGAAAAGAAAATACATAGAGCTGAGCATGGTGGTGTATGCCTGTAATCCCAGTACTTGGGAAGCTGAGACAGGAGGATTGTAGGTTTCAGACCCACTAGTGCTTGGTAACTTAGTGAGACCCTGTTTTAAAATAAAAAATGAAAGGAGCTGGGAATGTAGCTCAGAGGTAGAACACCCCTGGATTTAAAGCTCAGTACCACACACACAAATAAGTAAAATAAAAAAAATTAAGAAATAGAATTACAAAGATAAGCCAGTACATTGAAATACCATAATAAAAATGTTAAAATATTTTTGTGATATGGTAATATATGCACTCTCTAACAGATTAAATAAGATCTTGAAGTGGGCCTAATAATAACCATAATCTTAGGACAGTGTTAAGCATAAATGATATTTCATAATATCTATTAAGATTATAACATGATATGGGAATCCATGATTTCTATTGGCATTATAGTTTTAAGTGGTACTAATATTATGGTTTGATGCCTTCAATCATAATTGCAAGAAATATTATAGTTAATAAGATAATAAGGATATGTTTCCCCCATCATTTTACCCTCTCCCTGAACTGGGGATCTGTGAGCTCTGGGTTAAGAAGCCCTGCACTGGAGGGAAGGGGCCTGGGTGTCTGGAGGGGTGTGTGGGGCAGAGACTCCTTGTCTACTCATTACCCTCACTGACTTGATTGGACTGTGACATGAGAAAGAAATAAACCTTTACTGTGTTAAGCTACAGAGGTTTGGAAATGGTCTGTTCCAACAGTAAGCCCACCTTAACCAACAAATGCCAGCAGTGGTGACCCCTCCCTGAGCTGATGGGATGAATGTAGCTTTGTTTCCATGCCTACTAGGGTTCCCCCCCATCACCTACTGTGGTTCCCACGGTCATTCCCCGGGTTCCATGAAGCCATCATTCACACATTTAGATGATGACTCAACTGGCTACTACTGAAGGAATCAGTATCCAGATGATTCACCGAGACAGCCATTCCCACTCTGAAGATGTTTTCTAGGTTTCTGAACTGAAAACACACTCGAAAGCTTTCAGAACTGACACGTGTCTGTGTGTTCAAGAAGGGCTGCTTTTAGCATGGCAAGCAGGGGACAAAGTACAGCAACATGTTGCTGCAGTCTTCTGGAGCAGATTTATGGTTGTGGAGGGGTCCACTGTTTCTGTGGGTTTTGTGAGCACAGTGGCCCAACGTCCTCCCAGGGACTCTGCCGGGCTGATGGCATTCACAGCACAGTGACCTCACGGTTCCTGTGCAGTTCCTTCTGACGTGCACTGCTGAGCTGAAGAAGTGGGAGCTACAGGGAGTCAGGGCTAAAGCTGTTAGAAGGACATGAGGAAGCTAAGAGCAGAGACACAATTTAGACTTACAACATCTCCATGAGCCTCATACCTAAATACATGGAATGTAATATAGGCCAAAAGGGGAGATTTAAATCTCACCCTAACCCCAAAGTTAACAATAGGATTTCTTCTTGGTATTATTTGAAACATATAACTTAATATTAACGAACAAGTGTTTTTTGTTTGGTTTTTAGATGATGAAGCTACGCTATAGAAAACATCTTCCATTTAAGGGAATTAATGACTTAAATCAAAATTATGGGTACCTGATCATCCAAACACTCATCTGGATATGAAGTTATATAGATGACAACACTTTTTGATTCATTCCTAACCCTTTGCTGAAGACATTCTTTTGTTCATTAAACTAAATAGCTATTTGGCAAGGAATATTTCAGATGCAGCATATAAAGAGCAGCAGAAGAAAACAGCCTGCTCTTGCGGAAATGATATTCTATCAGGGAAGTGATAAAATATACAGTGGCCATTTCAGATGCACTTCAAGGCCTCTAGCAGGTGACTTTTGAGCTGAGACCTCAGGGCTGGAGAAAGCCAGCCATGCTAAGGGCTAGAGTTTCCCAAGACTTGCAGATGGAAAAAAGCTTGGTGTATGGGTGGAGGGCAGAAAGAAGGACGGCGTGTTTAGAGGGGACGTAGGAAGGGTGCAATCTAGATCATGAAGGGCCTTGGAGGAGAAGGTAAGGAATTTGGATTTTATTCTGAAAGAAAAGTTCTGAAGGAGGAGAATGAGACTGCATAGTTTAGGCTTAAAAATATTGTCTGTTTTGTGGGAGAAAGCAAATAAGGGCACCAGCATGGATGCTATTGCAGGTTAGAGAAGAGGGTGGACTAGAAGATTTGGGCCCTGTGGATGGGGAAGAATGGACACACTCAAAATATATTTTGGAGGCAGATCCAACAGTCCTTGCTGTTGGATTGAATGTGAGGAATGATCAACAGGACAGCATTATAGATAACTTTTAGGTTTTGGGTTTGAAAGTCTGGGTGAATTATGATTCTGCTTTGCTTATTTTGAGATTCCTATTATATATCAAGAAGAGGTGGCAAGAAGGGTGCTAGGACTCAGAAAAGTCAGGGCTAGAGATACACGTTTGGAGTCAGGAGCTGAATGAATATTCACAGCTTGGGTCTGGATGAGATCATCTAGGGACAGATGCAGCTAGAGATGCTGGAAGCACCCAGGATGCAGCTGTATTAAAAGTGGGAGCCTGAGGGAAGCTTGCCAAGTGCGGTGTGCATATATGTCCCTATCACTCTGAACTTCATTATGATGTATCATTACATTATGATGATGCACCAATAGAAATAAAAAAATGTATAGATGTCTTTAGTTGATAATTATTAAAATGTTTTCCACCAAGAAAAGAAAAAGCATAAACAGAAGAAAGTATTGCAGGCAGGCAGGCAGGGCAGATGTGACCAACAGTGTTGGACATAGGCCTCTGATTTGGCCTCTGGAGGTTCCTGGTGGCCCAGACAGCAGTGGTTTCCTGGTTGGTGGGGATGGAGGTTAGATTGGCCTGGATTGGAGAATAAATGGGACTTAAGAAAATGAAGAGAGCAGGTGACATTTCCAAGAAATTTTGCTGACCTATAAGCAGTCAACAAAAGGTTTGTAAAGACGAAGGGAATGATTGCGAAGACAAGGAGAAACTGAGTGCAGTAGGGATGTGGGGATGACTCCAAGGTGAGTTCTGCAGAAGGTCAGAGAAGGTAAGCAAGTGCTGGGCCTGTGGCACAGGTGGAGTAGCTGCCTGGGATGAGATAGGACAGTTCTCTATGCGAAAAGGAGGACTTTGATGCAGTTAGTTTGCTGATTTGAGGGGAAAAAGGTTTGTCTGAGTGCTTCTGATTTCTCAGTGAGGTAGAGGTGAGGCCAATCCAAGGGCAAAGAGGGAGGCTGTGCGTGAGGTTTGAGGAGGCCAGAGAAAAGTTAATGTGTGATATATATGTTTAAGAGTAATGCATCAGTAAAAGTATATTTAAAAAGAAGCGTGGGGAAGAAATAAGCAAGACATATATTATTTCCATATTCATGGTGGGAAACAAGATTCCAAAACATATGAGAGCTACCCAGTGCCATCTGATGATTCTTACCAACTAGTCAGTTAGACAAAGGCTTTCAAAATTAATATAATAGTACTACACAAGATACAAAGCCAAATTCCTTCTACATTGTAGAGATTTTTTAAGGTCTCTAATTGCTGATTGTTTTAGGAAATGACAATCACAGTGGTAGTTTTGTGCCAAAACATCCATCACTTATAAGATTGCTTGTTTCTTGTCTTTGCAATAATATGTCAAACATTTGTTTTTTAAAGTAGTAAAGCCTGGTCCTAATTATAGGAAAACAACCTAACACGGACCTTCCTCACAAAGCTGCCATTGCAGTCATCACTCACTAGTCCCAGGAGAGCTCCCAGAGCCCCAAATACAATGAAGCTGAACCAATATCCTCTCCTGAATCAGCAAATTGCTGATAGACCCCTGTATCTTCTTCTCTAAGTCTCTTGGAGTAAGGATAAGTATCAACTGCAATTGTTTATTCCCTCCCCAATTACATACCCACTTTGGAGCCCTTAGCGGGGAACCAAAGAAATTTTAGAGGAAATTAAGGAATGATAAATGATAAATATTGTCCCCTCTTTCCTTTTTTTTATTTTGCTGAGTCTTCAAGAGGCATGCTGTGGTTTCAGCACAGTAAACTCTTTGAGAGTAGGAACTTTGACTTCTTGTCTGACACTCTGATCACGGTGTTTGTATGGCTCAAAGCTACTTGCTGTATTCAAGCTTGGGAAAGTCATGTTTTGGGGCTGCTGAGATAAGCCACATTTCTGACATTTTATTTAAGATTTTTTTGATAATTCACCTTGTAAATGATCTATTTTCAAAAAATGTTTGCCAAAAAAGTTATTCTTCTATGGAATTCAAGACTTCCCACCACAATTACCACTTGTTTACCTTGCCTGGCTGCAAATGGAGTTTTCAGGAGAGGTGTTGTGGTTATAAATAATGTCCCCTGAAGAGCTCGTGTATTAATGTTTGGAGTTGATATAATTAAGTTATGAGGGTTGCAGTGGATTTACTGCTGGTCACCTAGGCAGGTGGGTGTGGCTGCAGGAGGGGGTTCCTGAGGTGGGCCTTAGGGACTGTGCATCTGCCTCTGAATCCCCTCCCTTGCTTTCTCTTGCTTTGGCTTCATGATGTGAGAACCCTTGCTCCTTTTTACTCTCTCGCTTTCCACCACCACGCCGAGCTCTGCAGACCTGTCCTCACATCAACTGAGCCTCTGAAATCTCCCAACTGAGCAAATGAACCTTCCTTCTTCAAAGTTGTGTGGTCAGCTATTTTGGATTACAGCAGTGAGAATGTTGACCGAGACAAGAGGCTCCTGTTGAACAATTCCAACTAGAACCACACAGGCAGGGGCTTGCTGATGCACAGTATGGGCTGAATTGTAAATGGTTTTCTCTTCTCCATAGCACATTTCTCTTTCAACTCTACACATGCTGCACTAGTAGCTACATGAAGATCTAAGTCTACCAGAATAGAATGGAAAAAGTGCTACAGGAAAAATTACTGTCTAGTTATGAAGATTTTGGTTATTAACCTAAGTGATTGGAAGACTTTTATGAAACATTGCATTCTACAGAGAGAACTAGAGAAGGTTCTAGTTGATCTCTAAATCTAGTTGCAAATCTGGATTTAGAAATATAACTATAGTGGGAAGAATAGAACTCTTTTTGGGGAGGAAGCCCTCTCAAAACCTCTTCTCAGAGGAGTAGATCTGCTCTCTCCTCTACTTCTTCCTTTGAATAACACATTTTACGTTTATTATCCCATTTTATTACAACCTCTCAGAACTCTGCCATTATAATTTACTCATGTATAGATATGTCACCTCTAAATTTGGAGGCAAAACAGATTAAAAACCTTTAGAAAATAGTAGGGTATGGTGGTGTACACCTGTAATCCAGTACTTGGGAGGCTGAGACAGGGGATTGCAAGTTTGAGGCCAGCCTCAGCAACCTAGCTAGATCCTGTTTAAAAACAAACAAACAAACAAACAAACAAAGGCTGAAGATATAGGTTGGAAGTAGAATTCCCCTGGGTTCAATCCTTAGTACTACATACATACACAAAACAAACAAAAAAACTGCTTTAGAATTGCCTATAACTTTGACGCAATTCGACTTTTAAGGATCTATCCTAAAAATAATTTAAAATGTCTGGAAAGATATATATGTGAAGATATTCATCACACTGATTATTAGATTTGAGGAAAATGAGAAATATTCTCAATGTTGACAATGGAGGGCTGGTTAAATTAGTAAGTATTAAGCAAACTTAAAAAAGATGTTATAAGAAAATTCCCTTGATGTGAAAAGTTCCCATCTATGAGGGAAACTGCTGTGACCCCATTTGAGCCTCCAGGTCACTCTCTGCACCCTTCTGCACCAGGCTCAGTGACCCCAGGAGGTAGACCTGCATGCATTGCATCAAACAGGCCCATGCCCATGGGGTTCTGGTTGGACTTGGTCAATGGGAGACACTGACAGGTTGGAGGGGGTGAGGGTACTGATTCTTCCTGGATCCCTTTCTGTCTGGCCATGTTGGGTGGCAGTTCCATTTCTCCTCCAGAAGCTGCCACTGCTGTTGGGTGATCTCTTCTATAGCTGAATTTCCAGGGTCTGATAACCCTCTGGTCTCTGGAATCACCTCTGTTTGCTTCTTTAGTCTTGGGTAGCTCACTGCCTTCCCTAGCTATCAGCTCCTGGGGTATACCACCACTCGTAGCCCTGCCTGAACCTTACTAAAGGCTCTCTGCATTAAACTATTCTAATTACTCCCTTGAGTGTGCCAACTGTCCTCTGCCAGGACTTGATTGAGACAGGGGAAAAGTGTGTTATAAAAGAACATGAAGAGCCAGGCATGGTGGCGTATGCTTGTAATCCCAGCATTTGGGAGGCTGAGACCGGAGGATCCCGGTTCGAGGCCAGCCTCAGCTATTTAGTGAGGCACTCTGCAACTGAATGAGACCCTGTTTCAAAATAAAGACTAAAAAATAGGGTTGGGGGTATAGCTCGGAGGTAGAATGCCCCTGAGTTCAATCCCCAGTATGCAAGAAAAAAGAAAGAAAGAAAGAAAGAACATGAAAAACATATTTTGGGGAGACAGGAATATATAATGATGGGGAGGGGTATCTTAATTTTATATTAATTTCCAAGTTAAAAAACTATCCCATTTGTAAGAAAGATATTTCTTTTAAAAATATTAGCTAGTAACACATGCTGCTCGGTTGATTTTGGAGAGAAAAGCACACTAGCAGGATTATTTCAACTTTAATGGAATTGAGTGGTTTTTCTCTATATAAGCCAAAGAATGTTTTCTTTTTCCTCCTTTTTTTTTTTTTTGCAGTGCTGGGGATCAGACTCAGGGCCTCATGCATGCAAGGCAAGTACTCTACCACTGAGCTGTATCCACAGCCCCCAAGGATGTTCTTACATCGAGGCACAAAGCTCCTTAAACGGCAAGTTAGTACTTTTCAAAGTCCCCTCATTATGTCCCGTTGAAACAAATCCTTTATCTACAAACAGACTACTTGCTGTTATTCTAAAGGAAAGCAAGCCACTCGAGGAGGAGAACATGAAAAAATAGCTAAATAAACAACGCCCAGATTGCTGCATGGGTCCAAACTCGCCTGAGGAAGCCAAACCAAGCAGAGCTGCTGGCAGGGTGGCAGTGGCCAAGTCTGAACGGTCCATCTGTGTTCCCACCCTGTCTCTCCTCACAGCTCTAACAGATGTTCACAAAGCTGGAATGTCCGCAAACGCTCGGAGCAACAGCTGAAAATTCACTCCTACTGGAAAGCACTTCTGCGTAACCCCAAAGCCAACGTCCGCCGACTTCCAGTCTCACAGAGTGGCCCTCTTCACATAAAGGCAGCTGGGAGGACAGAGAGGGAGGCCACAGTTTGGAACCACTGCGTGCCTGGTCCTATGCTAAGAACTTCCACACGTTCCCTATTTAACATTCACAGCAAGCCCTCATGGAGCTCAAACTCTGGGCCATTCCAGGCAGATTCATGGAATCTCACGTTCGCCACATGTAAGATACAGAGGCTTCCAGATAAGCTCTTTAGGCTCATTCAGGTTTGGAGCTGTGGATTACCACAGTTGTACCACAGAACGTCCTAGAGATTCTTTACCTTTGCAGCAGCTTCTGGCTATCTCGGAGGCCAGTGGCTCTATGCTCCAAGCAGAGATCTTTGACCAATGTTGCTCCAATCTTCCCTCTGTTCACCCTGCCTTGGTGAGTTTCAATCTGATTTTTTTTTTTTTTTTTCGGTACTGGGGATTGAAGATTGAACCCAGGGGCATTCTATCTCCGAGCTATACCCCCAACCCTATTTTTTAGTCTTTATTTTGAAACAGGGTCTCACTAAGTTGCGGAGTACCTCACTAGGTACCTGAGGCTGGCCATGAACCCAGATCCTCCTGTCTCAGCCTCTCAAATGCTGGGGTTACAAGCGTGCGCCACCACACCCAGCTCTGAATCTGATTTTTAAATCGTTTCATACCCAGAGTATATGGAGTGGTTTCTATCTTCCTGACAGAATCCAGACAGATACACAGGACTGACAAGATGATCACTGAAGGTCACCTTCAGTTCCAGGAGTAGAAATGTTGCTTGATTATGAAGTATTATATGGCATACTTAGGAATAAGTCAACGTAAGAGTATATTCCAGAAGGTACATGAAAACGAACATCATTTCAGCACCTAAGCAGACTGAGGTCAGTATCATGTTGCCTTTTTTCTGTGTTGGGGATTGAACTCAGGGATGCTCTACCTTTGAGATATACTCCTAGCCTTATTTTATTTTGAAATAAGGTATTGCTATGTTGCTGAGGCTGGCCTCAAACCTGTGATCCTCTTGTCTTAGCCTCCCAAGTACTGGGATTACAGGCATGCACCACCATGCCTGGCTATCATGTTGCCTTTCTAGGTGATTAAGATCTTCAGGTATATATACATGTTAAATGGTGACTGCACACATGTATGTGTGACTAGCGGGGTGGAGGGTGGATGCTTATGTTCATTCTCAGAGTGTACTGGCGTCCCTGAGGGATGGAAAGAGTCTAATTGTTCTGTGCAGGTGAGTTTGCCACTTTACATATGTTTCCTCAGCCTGTCTCAGGAGAACCCAAACCCCTTGGCAGAGGCTCCAATGCCTCTTTCAGGGTCAAGATATCCATAGAGACCCTGCGCAGGTAAGGGTTGACAAGTGAGTTTCTATACTTAAAAAAGAGAACTACCTAAAAGTTGGGAGTTCTAGTTCTTTCCTTAATTGGGAGAGCAGCCTTATACACATCACCTCTCCCCTGCATTTGTAAAATGAGAGGACCAAATGCAATTAGTAATTTGGATTTTTGTGTGTGTGTGTGGTACTGGGGATTAAACCTAGGGACATTCTACCTCTGAATTACATCTCCAACCCTCTTTTAATTTTTGTTTTGAAACAGAGTCTCACTATGCTACCACACACTGCTGGCCTTGAACCTGTGATCCTCTTGTCTCAACCTCCCAAGTACTGGGATTACAGGTGTGCACTGCCATGCCCAGATAATAGTTTTGGACTTTTAAGGTCATGGGGTTAATGCAAAGCAATGAGTGAATTCAAATGTATGCCAAGGATAGATTAACATCTCCCACCTACATGAACTCTTGCTTGATGCTGTGGTGATAAGTAGATAAAAATATAATAAAAAAGTTTTTGAAATGGAATAACATAAAATGTATATTCCTGTGTCTGGCTTCTTTCCCCACAGCATAATGCTTTTGAGAGTCATTCACGGTTTCACGTATCCATCATTTGCTCCCGTTTATCGTAGTGTAGTATTCCTCTGTTTGAATACACCACTACTCGCGTATCCGTTTGCTTGCTGATGGGCATGTGGGCCGTCTCCAGCTTGGGGTGATAATGAATAAAGCTGCTAAGAACATTTGTCTACGAGTCTTTTTGTGGACATGTGTTTTCTTATCTCTTAGTCTCTTAGGTAAATACATACCCAAGAGTAGAACTGCTGGGTCATATGGTAAGTGTATATTTAACTTTGTAAGAAACTGCCAAACTGTTTTGCAAAGTAGTTATGCCATTTCACATTTCCACTAGCAACGAGAGCTCCTGTTGCCAACATTTGGTATTTTGTACCTCAAATATACACATTGTATGAGTCCATTAACTTGAAGTTCTACAACAGGCAACA
>PVLC010035613.1:0-16227 GCA_004027655.1 Graphiurus murinus | reverse complement strand
AAGCCGGGCGTGGTGGCGCACGCTTGTAATCCCAGCATTTGGGAGGCTGAAACCGGAGGATCCGGGTTCGCGGCCAGCCTCAGCTACCTAGTGAGGCACTCCGCAACTTAGTGAGACCCGGTTTCAAAATAAAGAATAAAAAAAATAGGGCTGGGGGTGTAGCTCGGAGGTAGAATGCCTCTGAGTTCAATCCCCAGTACCGCAAAAAAAAAAAAAAAAAAAAAAAAAATAAAGAATAAAAAATAGGGCTGGGGGTGTAGCTCAGAGGTAGAATGCCGA
The DNA here is from genome assembly GCA_004027655.1 of Graphiurus murinus. Taxonomy (NCBI): domain Eukaryota; kingdom Metazoa; phylum Chordata; class Mammalia; order Rodentia; family Gliridae; genus Graphiurus; species Graphiurus murinus. The sequence goes on along the minus strand of PVLC010035613.1, from coordinate 15,948 downwards.
ATGCTCCTGAGTTCAATCCCCAGTACTGAAAAAAACAAAAGCTGGTGCACTTCCTCAGTACTTGGGAAGCTGAGACAAGAGGATCATAGGTTCAAAGCCAGTCTCAGCAACTTAGCGAGGCTCTCAGCAACCTAGTTAGACCTTGTTTCAAAATAAATAAAATTGAGCCAGGTGTGGTGGCACACCCTTGTAATCCCAGTACTTGGGAGGCTGAGATAGGAGGATCGAAGATTCGCGGCTAGCCTCAGCTACTTAAGTGAGGCCCTCTGCAACTTAGTGAGACCCTGTTTCAAAAATAAAGACTAAAAAATAGGGCTAGGGGTATAGCTCGGAGGTAGAATGCCCCTGGGTTCCATCCCTATTACTGCAATAAATAAATAATTTGGGCTTGGGGTGTACCTTGGAGGTAGAATTCGAAGGCCTCTGGGTTCAATCCCCAATACCAAAAATAAATAAAATAGGGCTGGGGGTGTAGCCCATAGGTAGAATATTTCTAGGTTCAATACCCAGTGCTACACACACAAAAAAAACTAAACAAATAAATACGGCTGAGGCCGGGCGTGGTAGTGTACGCTTGTAATCCTAGTACTTGGGAGGCTGAGACAAGAGGATCTCAGGTTCGCAGCCAGCCTCAGCTACCTAGTGAGGCACTCTGCAACTTAGTGAGACCCTGTTTCACAATAAAGAATAAAAAATAGGGCTGGGGATATAGCTCGGAGGTAGAATGCCCCTGAGTTCCATACCCTGGTTAGGGTGTAGCTTGGCAGTAGAATGTCCCTGGGCTCAATCTCCAGTACCACAAAAAGAAAAAAAGCAAGATTGATCTTTCCTCCCCAGCCTGACACTTGGGGGAAGGGAAGCTCTTCTTGGCTCCTCCTTTACTGGCTGCAAACTCAGCTGTTTTTCAGCCCTCCTCCAGGGAAGAGGATGTGGGGGTGTGTGGGGTGCAGAGTGTGCATTGATGACAGACCAACATGGCAGTAATGCGCCATCATGAGGCCAGACCACATTTTCCATCTTCGTGATCACTTCCGGCCCCAGCCCCTGGGCCCCTGAACAACGTAGAGGGCTAGGAGGCAGGAGAAAAAGCTTGAGCTTCATGGAGCCTCCTAGCCCCAAGGTGCAAGGCTTAGGGTTCCCACTACCCAGGCCAGACTGCGACCCCCAAAGAAGCAGGGTTATGGGAGTCACCAGCCCGTGGAGAGGAGACACTGGAGACAAAAAGCTGCTTTCTAGCTCTTCCCTGAAAACTATCCCTGGCTTCAGACACCACTAGCACCCTGGGCAAGCAGTGGGCAGTCAGGTCCCTTGAACTGCTTCCTGTCTGGGGCTCTGGCTCAATCCCTTGAGCTTTGTTCCTCTTTCCCCAGTTCCTAGAACAGGGTCATCTGCCTGTTCCTAGAACAGGGTTCCTCTGCCTCTTCAAGGAGGGAGGCCCCAACACTGAGTTGAATGCTGCATGAGATGGGAGAGTCAAGTTACATCCCATCTGTCAGCGTCCAGGGGGCTGAGGCTATGTCTCTGAGGAGCAGACCCAGAAAAGGAAGGGCTTTGCCTGAGCTCACACAGCAGCCCCAGGCTCTGGCCTCCACTGACCCCCACCTCTGGCTCTCAGGATATCACAGACACTGAGCAGCCAATAGACATCCTCTCTAACTTGACTTCCCCAGAATGAGTTCAGCAGGGAGGAGGGCCAAGTCCTCATTCTCCACCTCCTCAACCACGGCCTCCCAGAGCCAGCTAGGGGAAACCCACAGACAGGGCCCACTCCCTCACCTGTATCGGGGGTTGTTGACAAGACTCCGAAGTGCTGTGGAAAAGGGTGCAGCCTGCCCGTGCACCACCAGTCCTGGGCTCTCCATGGGTGTGGTGGGGCAGAGAGAGAAAGAGGGTGGTGGCTCAGGAGGCCTGCAGCTGTCTGTTGGTCTGCGGGAGGCCTGGCCAGGCCTTAGAGGCTGGAAAGGAGACTAGAAAGGCCTGAGAGGAGCTCTGGAGGCCTGCTTGCTGAGAAGCTAAAGTTTAGGGACAAAGAAAGGCCCAGGTTCATGAAGAAGCCATCAGAGGGCCATGGAAGAGGCCAGAGGCTCAGGGATAGAGGCAGACACAGAGGTGGGGCCCTGGAGAGGCTGAGCTGGAGCCGCCTGTGGTCCGGGGAGAAGCTGGTGGCAGAGGAGGCCAGGGCTGGGAGCCTGCCCAGGCAGCTGCAGGGTGGGAAGCCTGTGGGTTTCCATGGAAACTGGAGCAGGGCCTGAGAGGAGGCCCCGCCCATCTCCCCACAGGCCCAGGGAAAATCTTCAGCTGCTAGAGGGGCCCTATAGCAGAGTCTTCAGGGCTCCAGCACTGGCCCTGCCTCTGCCACGCGTTCAGAATCCAAATCTCCTGCCCTCCTCATCCCTCCCCACAGGCTCACAGGTTAGGCTCAGGTTAGTCAGGCCTAGAGAACTCCAACTTGACAAGGAAAATCCTCACCGCATGGATAGTTTTTAGGGCCCAGAATAGCTTGTGTGGCAGGAGGCAGTCCCATTCCGCCCGAGAGGGATCAGGTGAGGTGTCAGCTCTGACAGAAGCATCACAGCCTCTGGCATCTGGGAAATGCAGCCTCTGGTGCTGAGAAGGTAATCTAGGTACTAGGACACACAAGAGGTGTGGCCATCTGGGGGCAAGCCCTTGGGGCAGTTGAGTCAGTGAGGGTCACCACTGAGTCACAGCTGTGTCAGGCTCTGGTCCTCCCGGATGGCCAGTGGGCTTCCCCTCCCCCGCACACAGCTCTGAACTGAGGAAGTCATCCAGGCCCCACCCCAGCTCTGCCTGCCTGGAGCGGAAATGTTTGTCCTTGTTGAGACTGATGGGGAGATGTTATAACCATGACGTGCTCTTTCCTGTGGGCCTGGATTCTGGATTCCCAACAACTTCCCCGCAATCTCGAGGTCTTCCCAGATCCCAGGCCCACAGGACTTGTTCACAAATAGCCAGTCATCTGGCCATTTCACAAGTAAAGAAATGGAGAGTGGCTCAGGAGCCCTGGGGTAGGACACCTTTCTGACCAGAGCCCCTCCCTACATCTGCTTCCTCAGTTGTCCTGCGGAGGCAGTATGCCCTTGGGCTCCAGGCCCCTGTGGACCTCCTCTCCCAATGACTCAGGGGGACCCTCCATAGATGCTCACAGTGGTAACACTCTCAGGTTGTTCCCCAGGAGCCAGAGGGAGGGGCTTTGAGAGGAAGGAGTGCCTGCTCCCGCAGCCCATGGCAACCGCACAACACAGCCCTTCCCCTCCCACCCCACCTGTCAAGCCAGCCAGGCCAGGGCTGCTGAGCCAGGAGAGAACTTGGAGGCCAAAGGCTGCAGGTGACGCAGGTGCCTGAGGGAGTTTCGGGGGAAGAGGGTAACCATTCCAGAAGCGATTCTATAGGAGGTGCAGTCAGAGGCCCAAAGTAGAGGGTGGAAGGAGCTTCCCTGGTCACCCACCCCCAGCTTCAGCCTGTTGTGGGGGTGATCTTTTGTGCCCCACCTAGAGCAGGCACGGGTAAAAGGCGACTGGACTCAGTACTCTGGAGCTAGAGAGATCTGTGGGAGTGAAGAAGTTGTCTGCCCAACTCTCCTGGTTATGGGTTGAAGGCTCCACTTCTACTATCCAGGCTGAGCCAAAAGCCAGCCAGCTCTCCTTTCTGCTGGTGAAGTCAAGTGGAAGGTAGAAAAGGAAGTGCACTTAGATCTCACTTAGCCAAGGGGCCCAAGGCAAATCGGAGAACTGGATGGGGAGGCTAGCTCAGATCACAGACTCAGCAGCTTCCCTTCCCCTACCTCTGTTCCTAACAACCCTTAACCCTCTAGGTACCTAGGAACCCAGGAAACCCTGGACTATTTGATCTATTCATTCCAAAAACACAGGTAAGAAAGGAATGGGGGAGCCGGGTGAGGTGGTATACACCTGTAGTCCCAATACTTGTGAGGCTGAAACAAGAGGATTGCAAGTAGCCGGGCGTGGTGGCGCATGCTTGTAACCCCAGGATTTGGGAGGCTGAGACTGGGGGATCCGGGTTCAAGGCCAGCCTCTGCTACTTAGGCCTTCCGCAACTTAGTGAGACCCTGTTTCAAAATAAAAATAGGACTGGGGGTATAGCTCAGTGGTAGAATGCCTCTGAGTTCAATCCCCAGTAACACACACAAAAAAAGAGGATTGCAAGTTTGAGGATAGCCTCAGCAAGTAGTGAGACTCATCAATCTAGTGAGACCCTGTTTCAAAATAAAAATTAAAAACAGTGCCAGGAGCCAGGCATGGTGGCACATGCCTGTAATCCTAGTACTTGGGAGGTTGAGACAGGAGGATGTGGGTTCGCAGCCAGCCTCAGCTACTTAGTGAGGCCCTCTGTAATTTAGTGAGATCCTGTTTCAAAATAAAGAATAAAAAATAGGACTGGAGGTGTAGCTTGGAAGTAGAATGCCCCAGGGTTCAATCCCCAGTACCGAAGAAAAAAAAAAAGAAAAAAGTGCCAGGGGTGTAGTTCAGAGGTAGAATGCCCTTGGGGTCAATCCCTACTACCACAAAAAAGGAGAAAGGTATGGAGGAGCCATTCACAGTGGCACACTTGGGAGGCTGAGACAGGAAGATCACAGGTTCAAGGATAGCCTCAGCAACTTAGCAAGGCTCCCAGCAACTTAGTGAGAACATTTAAAAAATAATAAAACCGGGCGTGGTGGCACACACTTGTAATCCCAGCATTCGGGAGGCTGAGACCGGAGGATCCGGGTTCACGGCCAGCCTCAGCTGCCTAGTGAGGTACTCCACAACTTAGTGAGACCCTGTTTCAAAATAAAGAATAAAAAAAATAGGGCTGGGGGTGTAGCTCGGAGGTAGAATGCCCCTGAGTTCAATCCCCAGTACCACACACACACAAAAATAATAATAATAATAATAATAATAATAATAATAATAATAATAATAATAATAATGCTGGGCGTAGTGGCATAGGCTTGTAATCCCAGTACTGGGGAGGCTAAGACAGGCGGATTGCAGATTCACAGCCAGCCTCAGCAATTTAGTGAGGCCCTCCACACCTTAGTGAAACCCTGTTTCAAAATAAAGAATAAAAAAAATAGGGCTGGGGGTGTAGCTCGGAGGTAAAATGCTCCTGGGTTCAACCCCCAGTACTGCAAAAAAAAAAAAAAAAAAAAAAAAAAAGAGGTATGGGGAATAGCCAGGCATTACTAGAAGGCTGAAATGGAAGGATTTGAGCCCAGGGATTCAAGATCAGCCTGGGCCACATAGTGTAACCCCATCTCAAAAAAGGGGGTAGGAAGTAAAAACCCTTGACAACCCAGAGCAACAGAGTGAGTGGTGTAGAAAGATGGCCAGAGACGGCCACCCTAAAGTGTGAATCTTCAGCCCACAGGTCCATGGCTAGCAGGCCCCTGCCCCCAGGACACCAGGAGGAGGAAACTGCAAAAGACTTCGGGGCAAAATTCCCTCCAGTGAGGCCCCGAGGGCGCCTGCCCAGTATTGATGAGGCCCGGCTTGCGGGTGTGGGCCCGGCCTCCCGCCGGGGCTCGGTGCTGGGCCTAGCCATGTCCTTCTCACGCCGAAACTCACTGGCCGGGCCGGGCGCAGGACCTGGAGGTCGGCGACCTTCCCTGGGCCCAGTGCCCCTTCTCGGCTCACGGGTTAGCTTCTCGGGGTTGCCCCTGGCACCTGCGCGTCAGGTAGCTCCCTCATACCGCATGGAGCCAGCACCCGGGGAATCCTGGGAGGCTGCACGTGCACAGCGCGCCCTGGAGGCGGCCTTGGACGAGAGGCTCCGCCACGAGTCCTACTCGGGCACCGAGGCCGGGCAGCTGGCGCGGGAGCTGTGTGAGCAGGTGCGCCTGCGCCTGCGAGAGCTCAGCCCGCCACGCTACAAGCTGGTGTGCAGCGTGGTGCTGGGGCCACGTGCGGGTCAGGGTGTGCAAGTGGTCAGCCGCGCGCTATGGGATGCAGCCCAGGATGGGCTGGCCTCAGCTGCCTTCACCAATGCCTCGCTCTTCGCGGTGGCCACGGTCCATGGGCTCTACTGTGAGTAAGCAGGCCTCCAAGTTCTGCAAAAATGGTTTATTATCCCAGAAGGAGGCCCCCCCTGGGGCTCACATTCCAATAAATAAATGTCAATAAATAAAAGTGGTCCATAAATAATGCCCCCTAGTTGGGGGCTAAGGCTCAGGCTTATCTCAGAGAGGGGGTACTAGACGGTAAGGACAGGCTGCCCCCAACTCCAGTAAAGCTGGTCCCTGATTCCCTGGGGGATTCAGCCCAGAGCCCCCAGTGAGGCACCAATGGGACAGGGAGGGCCACGAAGGCAAGGGCCAGAGCCTCATAGGCACAGGCCTCAGGCTTGAGGGCTTGAGTCACAGCCAGCTCTGCAGGTTGGGGCCTAGGCTGGACTGCGATCCCGGGGCCTAGGCTGGACTGCGATCCCGGAGCAGGCGCAGGGCATAGCGAAGCCGCTGCCGCAAGTCAGGAGAGCAGCCCAGTTGCCGGAGGTGGGAAGCGAGGTAAGTACAAGCACTGCGATTTCGGGCCACAAATGTCACAAGGAGGGGCTCCCAGCCATTGAGAATCAGCTTGGTGTGGTCCCCGTAGAAGTTCACCTGTGTACAAGAGGTTAATACAGATCAGGCCCTAGGCCTACTTTTCTGCCCAGTATCCTGGGCCTCCCAGACCTTCCCTCCAATTCCAAGATGGGCTCTTACCTGGACAGTGCCATCACTAAATAGCATGAGTAGGGCCTGATCTGTCTTGACCCACTGCAGCAGCAAAGGTGGGGCAGGCACCTCCACCTCTTCCACACTGGGCAGATCTCCACCCTGGGAGGAGAGGCAGGGCAGGTCACTGGTTTGACATAAACCAGGCCTCTCCCCATTGACGTTGCCCTTCATAACAGATTAAGCCTCTAGCTTTGGACAACCCCCTCAGGCCCCCCTGCCAACAAAGGGAAACTAGAAGTGATCAGGAAGTGTTAGTGGCCAGACATGGTGGCACACGCTTATAATCCCAGCATTTAGGAGGCTGAGACCGGAGGATCTGGGTTCACGGCCAGCCTCAGCTACCTAGTAAGGCCCTCTGCAACTTAGTGAGACCCTGTTTCAAAATAAAGAATAAAAAAATAGGGCTGGGGGTATAGCTCAGAGGTAGAACGCCCCTGAGTTCAATCCCCAGTACCACAAAAAAAAAAAGGAAGTGTTAGTCGCCGGACATGGTGGCGCATGCTTATAATCCCAGCATTTGGGAGGCTGAGACTGGAGGATCCGGATTCATGGCCAGCCCTCAGCTACCTAGTGAGGCACTCTGCAACTTAGTGAGACCCTGTTTCAAAATAAAGAATAAAAAATAGGGCTGGGGGTAGAGCTCAGAGGTAGAATGCCCCTGAGTTCAATCCCTAGTACCGCAAAAAAAAAAAAAAAAAAGGAAGTGTTAGTCTTCAGTGTGCCCCACCCCAGCCCACATACCTTCATGAGGTGCTGCTCCATGTAGGAGGCAAAATACCGCAGGATGCCCAGCTGAGGCTGCAGAGCCCGAGGCACAGCACCCACGGAGAAAGAGAAGTGCTTTGTGCTGGTGGGGTTGTAGTGCACGGTCCTGGAAGTGGGAAGGCAGAGGTCAGAGAGAGCCCTGCACCAATGCCCCATCCCCGAGAAACCCCAGGCCCCCAAGCCCAGAAACACCCACCAAGGTGCATCTCTGCTGGGTACCATAGCCTGAGACGAGGCACACCACAACAGCACTTACTTCCTGTTGGCCGACAGGGCCATGTGTGTGCCATCATTGAAGAGCACAGCTACGCGGCGGCTGGACAGTTGATACCCAAAGCCAAATTTATTGGAGTAGTCCACCCACTTGCTGACCCACACCAAAGGCTCTGGCTGTGCCAGCGGGGCTGGGTTCTGTTCCGCTGTCATGGCAGAGAAGGGAGTGAGGACCTGCTCCTGGCCTCCCAGCCAAAGAACTCCCAACACCATTCACAGGTACCAGACTCCAGCCTTACCTGAGGGCATGAAGGCCACACAGTTTCTCAGAGCACAGAGGGCTGACTCTACCACTGTGGCCACCGTCAGACCTTCTTCAAACCCTGTAGGGAACGGTGCACAGATTTAGGCATCAGGCCCCCTGGACCCAGTCCACATCCCTCCTCTGTCAACACTTTCCCTCTGGTCCCAGCTCTCCACCTCAGCAACTTCACCACCACTTGGACACCCTGGCTCCTCACCATCTCCGCTGCTCGCCAGTGTCCCCCGGGGGGAGCTATCTTCAGCAGCTGTCTCTGCCAAGCTGACAGGAGCTGGACCAGAAGCTGCAGGAGCCTGGAAGGTTAGGTAGGGAGAGGGAATGAGACAGGCACTGGAATCCAAATCCTTGAAAGTCCATGGCTGGGCCTGCCCTGGTTCCCAGGGCACTCTGGGTCAGCCCCAGCTGGCTAATGAGACACAGCCAATTAGGCCACCACGAGGCTGTATGCTTCATCAGCCTTTTATCCTGGGCTTCCCTCAGCTGCTAGGGTAGAATGAGTCAGGGGAACAGTGCCCTCGTGAGCACCTCACCTCCGGCCTGGCATCCGGATGGCCAATGGACGTGCGCATGAGGCCGCTCACCAAACAGGAGACCTCGTCCCGCTCCTCAGGATGGTTCTTATCTGGGGTGGAGGATATAGCCTTCAGTGTCCTGTGTAGTCCCATCGCCCACAGGGATGACATAGAGGTAGGCCTTCCCAAGTGCCTGAACACAACACACGCTCTCAGGCGCTCACAGGCACCCACAATCTCACACCCCCAAAATAGATGTAACAAGCCGCTCTGCCACTCAGCCCACTGATACCCCAGACTTACTCTTCTTCTTCCTGCCAAACAGGCTCTTAGTAACTTTCGCAAAGAGACTCCTTGCTGGGTTGGGGGGTGTCAAGTCTGGGACTGTCACGCAGCTGCTGACAGGGAGCCGGTCGGGAGTGTAGCCCTGGGGAGGGAAGCCAAGTCAACAAAGAAGTCCAGAGGGGCCCTGTCATTTGTCACCATATAATGCCCCCCAGGGAATATGCATACTGAACTTAAGTGTCTGGGGAGCCACAGACCTTGGTAAAGAAGTCATGGCGCAGGATCTGGTCAATAGAGGGGCGGTCTCGGGGCGAAGCTCGAAGGATAGCGGCCAGGAGCTGCCGGGCAGGCAGTGAGAGGCTGGCAGGCAGCGTGTAGTGAACCTGCTTGATGCAGCGGTATGTTTCCTTTAGGTCAGCTGTCTCAAAGGGGGGAGTCCCACACAGCAGTGTGTACCTGTGGACCAGGAATAAGGGGGTCAGGAGAAGGGCAGCGGGAATGCCCTGACCATGCACCTACCACATGTCTGCCGCACTCACATGACACAGCCCAGTGACCACACATCTGCCTCGGGGCCATGGCCCTGTCTCAGCAGCACTTCTGGAGCCACATAGTTGGGGGTGCCACAGATGGTCCTGAAAGAGGGAAGGGAGGAGAGGGGAGGGCTCAGACCCAGCCCGAAGCCCCCACCCCACTCCTGCCCCCGCTGTGAGTCCAGACAAAGCAGCTGCCTGTCACCAAAGGCCAGAGAGCTCCTGCTTGTCCTGGGACAATGGATGCCAGGGATGGCAGCTGAGTCCCCGCCCACCCGCCTGGCCCAGCTGCTCAGCTGCTCTGCAGGACAGGGGGAGGCCCTAATCCCCAACCCAACCCCCTCTCCAGGGTCAACACAGAGGGTCCAACCGATGATCCCTCCCCCACTCCCGTCTGTCAGGCACACATCAGGCTGTCACCTCCCATGGTCTGCGCTCCACACACACCACCACCAGCTGTCACATCCCCCGCAAACACTCATCTGCCACACATGCTGTCTGTGTCATGCACACCCAGTCACATTGGCCACAGCCCAGTTTTCTATCATGTCCTGCCATTCCCACATTTTTTCTTAGTCTGTCTCACATACACATACACACACCACCTGATCTGTGTCACCTTCCCCATCTACACACAGGGTCAGTCACATATCCCCAAGAATCTTTACACCCCCATCTGTCTCAGGGATTCAGGGTCACCTACCTGCTATGTCACACATTCAAAGGATTCTCACCTTCTCTACCAGTCCCAGCACTACAGGCTGCCACCTCCACACACAGACAAACAGCCCATCACCCCTTCCCTGTTTATCACATGCACACATCAGGCGGTCACCTTGCCTCCCACATACATACTTGCTTTCCGTCACATGCATCAGTCTTATCATACACAGACTGTGGCCATCCCTCCCCTGAAACACTCACTTCTTCCTCTGCTCTGGGGGCTCTAACCGAGCTGCCAGCCCAAAATCCCCCACCTTCAGTTCCATGTTCTCGGTGATGAAAAAATTTCCTGAAGAGGGACAGAGAGGTATGTCAGATTCCTTCCTCCCACGATCCCCAGGGTTCCCTTCTCTGCCCCTGACCCAGGAGTCTCACCCAGCTTGAGGTCCCGGTGCAAGATGCCCTTCTGGTGCAAATACTTGAGGCCCGAAAGGATCTGCCGCAGGTAGTAGCGCACCTCTGGCTCCAACAGGGTGTGTCGGGCCTTCCAGATATGAGCCAGGGACTGCAGAAAGCCACTGCCTCAGCCCTTGTTCACCCTCCCTGATCCTCCATCCATCCACCTGTGCTCGCTTAAGGAAGGCAGATTTGTGCCTTAAGACCCTATTTTTCTCCCACCCTCCCCATCCCTGCTGGAATCTCCATCCCTCACCTTTCGGCTGCAGAGCTCCAGGAAAATGTATATGTTGTCAGCATCCTCAAAGTGGTGCGAAAACCGAACGATATGGCGGTGCTGCAGGTCTCGATGCAGCTCAATCTCACTTAGGATCTGTATGGGGACTCGGGGTCATCATCCTTCCGGGGTTCCCACGCCACCGTCTCCACCCCATCCCCGGCCCCTGGGCCTGGACCCACCTTCTCGCGTTGATGCGGCTTGGCGACGCGGCTCTGCGGGATGACTTTGACCGCGTAGGCGCGGCCAGTCTCGGTGTCAGTGGCCTCATAGCAGCGGGCGAAGCCCCCCTAGGAAAAGGGGGCGTCAGGCCGGGCGCTCCAGGGGTCTGGAGGACTGGGTCTGGCCGACGTTCTCAAGTTGGGATCCAGCGCACGCGCCCTGTCGGGCGGGGCTCCCCTCCACCCTCCCTAGCACCACTCCCCAGACAGACCCCAGCCCACCTTGCCCAACAAGCGGCCTTTGAAGTAGGTACGTCCGCTCCGCGGGTCGGTGATGAGACGCCCGGGGTCCGGCGCCGGTGGCCCGGCCGGCATCTCTGGCTCACATCTGGGCAAGGCACTCGGAGGCGGCCCCGGTCCGGCGGGGGGCGCGGGTGGGGCGGCCGCACGCGGGAAGGGGCGCGGGGACAGGAAGCCGGCGGCGGGCTCCATGCGGGCGGCGCGTCGCAGCGCGGGCCCCGCTTGTCCTCGGTTCCGCCCGGCCCCAGCCGCGCGTGGCGCTGCCTGGTTTCGCTACGCTGCGCTCGCGCCCGAGGGAGCCGGGCGTTTTTATCAATGAACGCCTGCCCCCTCCCCTGCTCTCGTCACCGAGAGCCCCGCCCCCTTCCTGGCGGCGAGTCATGGGGAAGCCACGCCTCCTCTCAGGCCTTACGTCATCCAGAAGGCCCTCCCCCACTCCGCGCACCTTGAGGCCCCGCCTCTTGCACAGGCCTTAAAGGAGCCGCCTTAGTGCTAATGCTAGTGCTAGTCACGGTGCAGGTGCGACCCGGCAGTAGAGTCCGACTGATCTTTTTTTTTTTTTGCGGTACTGGGGATTGAACTCAAGGGCATTCTACCTCCGAGCTACACCCCCAGCCCTATTTTTTATTCTTTATTTTGAAACAGGGTCTCACTAAGTTTCGGAGGGCCTCACTAGGTAGCTGAGGCTGGCCTTGAACCCGGATCCTCCGGTGTCAGCCTCCCAAATGCTGGGATTACAAGCGTGCGCCACCACGCCCGATTTCGGACTGATCTTTGACTCCCTTACCCAACCTGCCCTGCTGACTGCGTGGCCCACCAATGGTGTCCCTTTCTCCTTTCGGGGAATATGCTGAAGTCGGAGTGGGGGCAGGTATCTGGGGAGTCTTCCCAGGAACGAGATGGATCAGCATTCCAGCCCAGTGAGGCAGGAGTGGCGCTCACTTTCGCCGGGGCGCGACACCCTTTTGTGGTGCTGTACTCTACCAGAGTCCACCGGCCAGGCTCAGTGCTGTCTCCTTTAGGGACTAAAGAATAGCACACTTCGGAGCCTGGCTTGCCTGGTCTGGGACTGCCGCGTTGCGTTTTGGGGTCAGAACATCCTGGCATTCAAGGTGTTTTTTTTTTTTTTTGTGGTACTGGGGATTGAACTCAGAGGCATTCTACCTCTGAGCTACACCCTCAGCCCTACTTTTTATTCTTTATTTTGAAACCGGGTCTCACTAAGTTGCAGAGTGCCTCACTAGGTAGCTGAGGCTGGCCGCGAACCCGGATCCTCCGGTCTCAGCCTCCCAAATGCTGGGATTACAAGCGTGCGCCACCACGCCCTGCTGCATTCAAGGTTTTAACTATGCTCCAGACCACATTTTCCGCTACCCATTTCTACATCCTTGAGGGGCGGATTTGGGGCCCCTCTTCGGGCCCCTATTTCCTTCTCCCGAAAATGCCCACCACCCTGCATCAGCAGCCAGAAGTCCAGAAAGTGAATAAGAATTGGATATTCTCAAATACCCAGTGGGCGACTGGGTAGCTATTATTGGGGCCATCCTGAGGCCTAGAACCTTTTTTTGTGTGTGTGCTGGAAATTGAACTCAGGGGTATTCTACCTCCGAGCTACACCCCCAGCCCTTTTTTTTTTTTTTTTTTTCCCAGCCCTTTTTTATTTTTTGTATTAAAACAGGGTCTCGCCGGATATGGTGGTGCGTGCTTGTAATCTCAGCATTTGGGAGGCTGAGACCAGAAGATCCGGGTTCGCAGCCAGCCTCAGCTACCTAGTGAGGCACTCCGCAACTTAGTGAGACCCGGTTTCAAAATAAAGAATAAAAAATAGGGCTGGGGGTGTAGCTCAGAGGTAGAATGCCTTTGGGTTCAATCCCCAGTACCGCAAAAAAATAAATAAATAAATAAAAAATAGAGCTGGGAGTATAGCTCCAGAGGTAGAATGCCCCTGAGTTCAATCCCCAGTACCGCAAAAAACAACAAAAAAACAAGATCTCACAAAGTTGCTGAGAGTCTTGCTACATTATCGAGGCTGTCCTTGAACCTGTAACCCTGTCTCAGCCTTGCAAATACTGGGATTACAGGCATGCACCACCATGGTGCCTGGCCCTAGAACCCTTTTCAATGCCCACCTTTCCCTTGTCCAGAGACACAGGTGGGGCCCTAACCCCTCTGGAGTGTCTTTCTCAGGATCATAGGCCTCCTGGACTCAAGGTTTCTTTCAACTCTGTCGTCACTCTGGACCATCCAATCAATTACTAAACTATTCTGACCTCAGAGATTTATTAAGAGCACCTAGTAGGTTCTAGGCACTGTCCCAAATTAGACTGGTCAAGGTTGCAGCCCTCATTTAGTTTACTTGATTCTGCTTTGTAGAAACAGACAATAGGTACATGCATAAACAAAGTAATTGCAGGCTGTAAAAAGTGCAATGAAGGAAGTAAACAAAAGAGTAAAGCAAAAGCTGCTTCAGAAAGAGAAGCTGAAAAGTCAACAAATATCTCTGTATACCTTATTCCTGCCAAGTTTATCACCCAGATATTTCATATGTATCTGCTTGGCTCCATCTTTTCTTCACACTCTGGTCTGGGTCACAGTCTCTTGTTGGATTATTCCTGAGCACCTTGAGGGTCTCCTCTCCTTTTCATCTCACCTTCATATGCTATCAAAGAGCTCCCACCCAGCCGGGCATGGTGGCACACGCTTGTAATCCCAGCATTCAGGAGGCTGAGACCGGAGGATCCGGGTTCGCGGCCAGCCTCGGCTACCTAGTGAGGCCCTCCGCAACTTAGTGAGACTCGGTTTCAAAATAAAGAATAAAAAATAGGGCTGAAGGTATATCTCAGAGGTAGAATGCCCCTGAGTTCAATCCCCAGTACCGCAAAAAAAAAAAAGAGCTCCCACCCAACCTGCCATGGGGCTGCAAGGACTTACTTCAAGCTTGTCCTTTATGGCTGCCAGGGAGACCCAAAGCAGGCTGAGATGTGGAGGAATTCTAGTAACCTAGATGAGGGAGGGGAGAAGGCACGTGGGTGAGGAAGGCCTTAGGTGCCATTTGCCGGGGCAGTCGGCCTCCAAGCTACACCCTCAGCCCTTTTTAGTTTGGCTTATTTTGTTTTTTGTTTTGTGGTACTGGGAATGGAAGCCTTGGGTTTCTACCTCTGGGCTACACTCCCAGCCCTATTTTACTTTTTATTTTGAAACAGGACTCACTAAGTTGCTGAGGGTGGCTTTAAACCTTGTTATCCTTCTCCCAAGTACTAGAATTACAGGCATCTGCCATCACGCCCAGCTGTGTGTGTGTGTGTGTGTGTGTGTGTGTGTGTGTGTGTGTGTGTGTGTGTGTGTGTGTGTTACTGGGGATTGAACTCATGGGCATTCTACCTCTGAGCTATACCCCTAGCTCTATTTTTTGTTCTTAATTTTGAAACAGGGTCTCACTAGGTTGCAGAGGGCCTCACTAAGTAGCTGAGGCTGGCCGCAAACCCAGATCCTCCGGTCCGAGCCTCCCAAGTACTGGGGTATCAGTGAGCCCAACCAGGCCCGGCCACACCCAGCTTAATCCCTATTTATTTATTTATTTAGGTACTGGAGATTGAACCTAGAGGCATTTTACTTCAGAGCTAACTCCCAGAACTTTTTATTTTTTGTTTGGAAACAGGTTCTTACTAGGTTACTGAGAGTCTCACTAAGTTGCTGAGGCTGGCCTTGAACCTGCAATCCTCCTGTCTCAGCCTTCCAAGTGATGGGATTACAGAAGTGTGCCACCATGCCCAGCTTATTTATTTACTTGTTTGTTTGTTTATGGTATTGAATATTGAACCCAGGAGCAGTCTACCTGTGATCTATACACCCAGCCCTATTTTTTTTTTTTTTTTTGCGGTAGTGGGGATGGAACCCAGGGGCATTCTACTTCCAAGTTACAGCCCCAGTCCTATTTTTTATTCTTTATTTTGAAACAGGGTCTCACTAAGTTGCGGAGGGCCTCACTAAGTAGCTGAGGCTGGCCAAGAACTTGGATCCTCTCGTCTCAGCCTCCTAAGTACTGGGATTACAAGCGTGAGCCACTAGGCCTGGCCAATATTGCAATTTTTAAATTTATTTTTTGTGGTACTGAGGATTGAACTCAGGAGCATTCTATCTCCGAGTTATACCCCCAGCCTTATTTTTTATTCTTTATTTTGAAACAGAGTCTCACTAAGTTGTGAAGTGCCTCACTAGGTAGCTGAGGCTGGCCACCAACCTGGATCCTCCTGTCTCAGCCTCCCGAATGCTGGGATTACAAGCGTGTGCCACCACGCCCGGCTTCAATATTGCAATTTTTTTAATACTGAGGATTGAACCCATGAACCCAAGGGCATTCTACTTTTTTTGGGGGGGTGGAACTGGGAATTGAACTCAGAGGAATTCTACCTCAAAGCTACACCCCAGCCCTTTTTATTTATTTATTTATTTTTATTCATTTTGCGGTACTAGGGATTGAACCCAGGGACATTCTACCTCTGAGTTATACCCCTAGCCCTATTTTTTTTTTCAGTACTGGGGATTGAACTCAGGGGCATTCTACCTCCGAGCTACACCCCCAGCCCTATTTTTTATTCTATAGTTTGAAACCGGGTCTCACTAAGTTGTGGAGGGTCTCACTAGCAGCTGAGGCTGGTCTCGAACCCGGATCCTCCGGTCTCAGCCTCCCGAATGCTGGGATTACAAGTGTGCGCCACCACACCC
>PVLC010035612.1:0-16220 GCA_004027655.1 Graphiurus murinus | reverse complement strand
TTTCATACACAAAACATATATAGAGAGAAAAAAGAGAAACTTTGTAACTAATTAATTGAAAGCATTCATTTTTCTTTTCTAAATGATAAAATGAATATACCTATAAGCACTGAGAAAATGACTACATTCTAATGTGTTTGGTAATATGGGTGACTTAAATGATATTTCCATATATAGTAGACTTCTTAAAATTTGCTAGAGGTTAAATTAGAAATGTTAATATAGTAGTCATGGAACACTGAAAAAGCATGTGAACTCTTAACTCTAATGTAACATAAAAGGACTTCCAATCAAATAAGCAGTTTTTACCAAATCTTTGGGCAACAGATTCATAAGTAGTTTAAGTTATAGCAAAGCATACTAAATACTCCAATTTTGAAATATCCAATCAAATGCAGGCATGATTTTGATTCTAGAAAGAAATCTTTCACCAGCACTACAATGACTAAAAAAATGGTTAGACTAGGTAAAAACACTGAAGAAATATTCTGTATAACCAGTTTTAGAGCAGAATAAATACCATCAACACAGAGTTTGTGATCTTCAAGAGCAAAAAGAAATTTTTTTGTATAATAAATAGTTTGCATGAAGTTGACTGTATGTAGAATATATTCAATTAAAGTATTAATTATTACCTAGTGTTAATGACTTGGACATCTAATACCAGGATCAATTTGTAAAGTCTTAAGAAAATGTATAATTGAAAGTATTAGGTCTAAAAAAGGTAGCAAGTTAGAGAGAATAAATTATACTTGACTTTTAATAGAATTTGGTTACATATAAATCAATCTTTTGTAATTTTGCCAGAAATATTTTCAAGTACCATCCTGCCCATTTGGCTTTAATTTCTAACCAAATTTCCTATAGAATACATTTTAAATAGTTTCTCATGATATTAAATATATATTCATTATCTTCCTGAATGCCCTGTTGCATATACTATATATACATACAGTACTGGGGAACATTGTTCATTATAAAATCTTTCTTCTATAACTTAGCTGTCTTTCAGTGTTTATCACCAGATGATTTAAACTCCCAATAAAGCTGGGCATGGTGGTGCAGGCTTGTAATCCCAGTACTTGGGAGGATGAGATTGGAGGATCCAGGTTCTCAGCCAGCCTCAGCTACTTAGTGAGGCTCTCTGAAATTTAATGAGACCCTATTTCAAAATAAAGACTAAAAATAAGGCTGGGGGTGTAGCTTAGGGGTAGAATGAATGCCCCTGGTTTCAAATCCCTGTACTGCAAAAAAAAAAAAAAAAAAAACTCCCAATAATCTCATAAATTAACCAGCATTTTACATATTTTACAGTTTTAACAAGCTTGTATAATGAGGTAATAATGAAAGTATCTCTGGAAATACTTAATGAAAAATAAGCATTTTACATAAATTAAGTAAATTACATATACCAATACATAATGCAAGTATTTCTAAGTAAAGCATTATATTCCCTTATATCCTATGTAGCCAGAATAGAGGTCTGGGCTAATATACTTAAAATGTCAGCTTTATCAAATCAATTCATGAAAAGTCCTCTTTGGACTCTAGTTGCTATTAATCAAAATAAATACCTAAGTAAAATAAAATACTAAAATGAAATGCAATATGTTTTAAAGAGACAATGAGAATCTTATGAGTGACATAATTACATATCGAAGTTAAAAATATATGATATAAAAATCTTAGGAAAATATAATTACCAATGAAAGATGAAATAGTAGATCTGTATAACCCTATAACCATTACATAAATTTAATAAGTGGTAAAAATATGCATTTCTGCAAAAATTCAAACTAATATGATTTTTCCAATTCTCAATTTGAAGGAATAATTATTTAAAGTGTATGTAAACATTTTTATATGCCGGGAAAAAGAGCATGCCTCCCAAATTTTTCTCTTACCTTATTTCCAAGTCCTGAAACTTTGTCAAAAAATTATCCTCACTTAAGTACAAAGAGAAAACTTTCCCTTCATAAAAAAGGAAAATAAATCATACAAAATATCAACAAGATAATATGAAGATGATGAAATGTGACCAATAAAAAGATTGATCTTTAGAAAAACCATTTATATTCCAACATATTCAAATAATGAAGGAAAAATTGCATGAGCATATTAATATATGGGAAACATACTTGATAGTATGCTATATTTATTCATAGTTTAAACAAATGCAAACTCTAAGAAAAATAGTAAAAAGGCATTTGTTTAAACCAAATTAGAAGTGTGAAAATAAATAGAAAATATTATGGCTAATTGTGAAACCCAGAAAGCTTTTCATTTGGGAACAGAAATAAGAAAATGATGGCCAGTATTCATTCCTTTCCTTCCTTCCTTCCTTCCTTCTTTCCTTCCTTCCTTCCTTCCTTTCTCCCTCCCTTCCTTCTTTCCTTCCTTCCTTTCTCTTTTTGGTACTGGAGATTGAACATAGAGGCGATCTACCTCTGAGTTACACCCTAAATGCTTTATATTCTTTATTTTTTGTTTGTTTGTTCATTTGTTTGTGGTACTGGGAATTGAGCTCAGGAGCATTCTACCTTCGAGCTACATCCCCAGCCCTATTGTTTTAGTCTTTATTTTGAAAAAGGGTCTCACTAAGTAGATGAAGCTGGCCATGAACCCAAATATTCTTTATTTTTAAACAAAGTTTTGCTAAGTTACTGCACGTTGGCCTTGAACCTGTGATACTCCTGTTTCAGTCTCCTAAATACTGAGATTACACCATTTCTGCTCAGCATGAGTACTGAACCTTCTAACCAGGACAGTAAAGCAAGAAAAACATTAAAAGACTAAGAATCTGATAGGAGGAAATAAAAGTCTCATTATTAAAGAATTACATCAGTATGTACATAAAATCAAGAGAGAGTAAATTAGTTGTTACAATTAATCTGTCAGAAACTAAATATTTGATAAAACCAACTGCCACTTTGGAAGCCTAAAATAAGTTGTTAGAATAATATATTTAAAAAAAAAACAAGAATACTATTTATATTGGCATAAAATATGAATTAGTTGGACAGTTGGTATTTGGTCAATCAGCATTGCATACGCATACAAAAGGGAGAAAAGATGCATTTTTCAAGAAATGTTTCTGAGACAACTTGTATCTATTTGCAAATAGAGACAAATACAAAAGCATCATGGAAGGAAGGAAATAATATAAACATAAATAAAACAATGCAAAAACAAAAGAGTGAAGTTGGATCCCATTATCATATAAAAACCAAAATCAGATCCATGCAAATTAAAATGGTGCACCCTTGTCATCCCAGTACTTGGGAGGCTGAGACCAGCGCATCCGGGAACATGGCCAGCCTCAGCTACTTAGTGAGTCCTTCCACAACTTAGTGAGACCCTGTTTTAAAATAAAAAATAAAAATTAAAGCTGGGGGGTGTAGCTTAGAGGTAGAATGTCCCTGGGTTCAATCCAGGAACTGAAAAAAAAAAATCCAGAACATGGAATGCAAATTGTAAAGCTTTTTGTATAACAGCATCATTTTTCCAACTGTTATCAGCAGACCTTATCATATGGAGGGTTTCTGCCAACTTCCAACTGCCAATTGGAAGAATCTTTTCCATAGCTGTGTGAAGAAGTACTTCTTGTGCAAGACTTTAAATGCTGGAAAATCTACAACTCCCAGAATCAATGTACACCCAATAAGTTCTCAGTAGTTGTTCTGTAATTACCTAGGCCTCCTCTCCTCTTGCTGGAATAATTCAGGGATGTGTGTTGCACACCATTTCCTGCCAAGATTAAGTTCACATCCCACTGATAAACCTGGCATAATAACATACAACTTATCAACTGTTTTCTTTTTTTCTATATCATTTCTCTACTTTCCTACCGATGCACTCTGCATTTCCCAAATTGAAATGCCTGCATTCTAATCCTTGGCTTATTGTCTCCTACCTAGATTAAGAAAATTAATGCAAAATATTTTTTTTTCTAGGAAGGAGATACTCAGGATAAGATTCTGGAATTGTGCAATTCGCCAGAAGGTGGCAACAAAGATCTGATCTGCTTTAGATAACTGATTAGTAGGTAACTCCAAGTATGCTACAGCATAATGATAACTGATGACTAAGACATTATCACACCTGGGAAGTCGGAAGGAATACAAATGGAAGGGCATGAACTGGCATTTGAAATATGCATTTCACACATATGATGGCAATGATAACAATAAGTAATATGAAGTTAGACAGTTTTTATAAAGTTTCCTTGATGTGCTAATAAAGAAAATGGCATACTTACATCAATTGACCACCAACACAAGACATGGTGTTGAAACAGGCATTTTTCTATAACAGCATTTAAAAAGACTTTCTACAATTGGAGTTTAGAATCTGATTGTGAATATAGCAAAATTGTACAGAAACCTTAATTTGCTGCTCCAGCAAGTTTCTGATGCCTGAATCAGGGCCCTGACATGTTTCAGTAGGATGCTTGAGCGGATATGCAAAAGATCCTTGAAAGTCCACAGTTCTTTGAATTCTTTTGGAGCTCAGATTTGGTGTTTCTCCATGACAGAAGGTAATAGCTTCCCTTGTTTGTGAAACATTCAGAGATCACTTCAGGTGAAAGCCCAACAAATGGTCTTACCCTTCTTATGATGTATATCCACCAATTCCCATGACTAAAATCTATGGAAGTTTCAACCTGGTCAAACTAGACAAGTATGATTTTTAGATCATTTTGTGTAACTTTATCAAAATACCTGAGGCTGGATACTTTATGAAGAAATGTTGTTGTGCTATTTAGCTCTCACTTGTGAAGGATCAATAGCATTTCCCTGGCACTTGCTTGGCTCTGGAGAGGGCTTCTTTGAGGATGGTATCACAATGGCAGGATCACTTGGGGATGCCAAGCAACTGCTTTGTTTGCTTAAAACAACTAATTTTTATGGGAACTAATTCAACCCCAAAATCCTTGACAATCTTCCTCAAGATACCATTACTACATTCATGATTTAGAGTCCTACAACCTAATAACATTCTACTACATCCACCTGTCAAAGGTTCCACCTAGTCAACACCATCATAATGGGAACATACTTCTAGCACACGAAACTTAAGGGAACAAACTTTCAAAATCTCCTTGCATTATAAAGAAATGAATTAGTTACCAGAAAATATCTCAGACTACTCAATTTGTCAACTTATTTACACTGGCAATTAATCTACGTTATTCCTTATTAATTGCATTCTCAAATATTATCTTTTCACATGAAGAAAAAAAACTGATAGCTAGAAAGAGTATGAAAGATAAAGATGCATTTGGCAGTTACCTAATTTATGATTTAACAATAACAGACTTGGAAATTACAATATTGTTGAATTCCAGAAACTTTAAAATGTCTCTGCAGTTAAAGAAAATGGAAAAAATTAAAATTCCAAGTTGGCACATTCAATACCAAATTGTAAGAGTTTATGTTTATAATCACTATATTATCTTTAATTTTGAATATAATGTACAATTTCAGTGTCATTGGGGTAGGAGATTGAAACTGTATAAATCAAAAATCTTAGTAATTTCTTAACTGTTATGAACTTTTTTCAAATAGAATGCCTGTAGCTGAATCTGTGTGTTTGGACTGACTCAAAAAGTGTGAATAAACTACAATATGTATTAAGGCATAAATAATAAAAATATGCTAACTTAAAGCTTTCATATATCATTGCAATTCAACAGTAACCATAACAATTGTTTAGAACTTAGATCAAGAAAAAGGAAAATATTTTATTAGACATGTTGTATAAAATTGTTGATGTGTAGTAATGATAAGCAATTTAATATTGTTTTTAGCCTCCTTGTAGGTAATATGCCTCTTATTTCCAGGGCAGACCACTCCACCATCCTAACCTTCAGATAAACTGCTACTGGTTATGAGGGGATAAACCGAATGATGGATCCCCAAGATTCCCCAACAGTCAAAAGCATTAAAGTAAAGAACTAATAGCTTAAAGGTACTTCCTCATCCCAACTGTGGACAACCA
Organism: Graphiurus murinus; assembly: GCA_004027655.1. NCBI lineage: Eukaryota > Metazoa > Chordata > Mammalia > Rodentia > Gliridae > Graphiurus > Graphiurus murinus. Next base: position 10,220 of record PVLC010035612.1, on the reverse strand, counting down.
TAGCTAAGTAGGGAACATCTTTGTTTCCTCCTGCTCCCCTGCCACATTAATCCTGGATGTTTAATTTAGTAAGCAGGAGGGAAAAGGGGAAGTAAAGATGAAAGGTGGATATGTAGAGATCACTCCAGACACACTCTTCCCAGTGAAGAAGGTTGATCTGTAGTGAGGCATGGCTTGGGAAGTATGGGAAATTGGGTAGGAATGTTTTAGGTATTGAATATTACCCAGATTCATATGTTGACATCCTAATCCCCAGTATCTCAAATGTAGTTTATATGGAAATAGGGTTGTTGCAAATGCAAATTAGTTGAGTAGGATGAGTCCCTAATTCAATATGGCAGATGTTATTATATAAACATTTGGGCACGAACATACACACAGGAAGAATGTCATATGTAGATGAAGGCAAATCTAAGGGTGTTACTTCTGCAAGCCAAAGAATGCTAAAATTGCCAACCAGAAGTTAGAGGAGAGACAAGGAGAGAATATTCCTCAGATCCCTTCTCCTCCCCCCAAAAAATATCTAACCCTGCCTACAACTTGATTTAAAATATTTAGCCTCCAAAACTGTGAGAAAATATATTTATGTTGTTAATTTGTGGTACTTTGTAACAGTAGACCTAATACTAGACTATATAAAGTTCAGGTACTATTTGCAGTTTTAACAGCTACTAGTCTTGAAACTTGAAGAGGAGCCTAGCGTGCGTATACTTGTGTGTGTGTGTGTGTGTGTGTGTGTGTATGTGTGTGTGTGCGTGCACATACATATGCATTTATGAATGTATTTTCTTAATATGTTAATTCTGATATACTAATAAACCTAACTAAGGTAGGGTTGGAGGTGAAAATTATGCAGCAATCATAAAAGGATAAGGGATGGGTGAGAAAAAAAAAGAGATTTATTGAGTTGTGCACATAGCCTTTTTTATTGAGCTATATTCACCAAGATAATCATAGATTAGTCTGGCAATAATTTAGACACACTTATGATTATCAATAATACTTTCAGAATTTTTGTGTGTATAATCAATATTCCACTAACCTTTAGAGTATCAGGGAAACAATATCCTTTTTTTGGTTAAATAGTTTAATTTGTAATGAGTAAAAAGCAGGTTACTGAAAAATAGGGATATATATCTCAGACTCTTGGTTTTGTTTAATGCCTCCAATTTAACACTCAATCAAGTGAAAACACTATAGAACAACATATGTAGCTCTTCTTCCCTTCCTCCATATTGCCTCGCCTTACTTCCTCCTCTTTTTTTCACCACCTTCTTTTTCATCTCATAAAGAGACAGCATTAATGAAAAAGAATCATGTGATTTTTGTAGAGCAAAAATATGCCACAAGATGGGAAGTATAATCTAGTACGGGGGGGTGTGTTCATTTTTTTTTTTATTATTAAATATGTGCATTTCTTTCTAACATTATTGTCTCATTAATTACAATACTCTATTACTTCCTATCTCCTTTGTTTTCCTTCTTTACTTCTCTCTTCCTCCCCTCTTAGGCGACCAACCCATATAGTCATTCTCTTATTCTTAGCATCATCATCACCCAGCTGGCTGTCACAAAAGAATTATGCCATAAAGTGAATTAGTTCTTTATGAAATTTTTACCAGAATACACAGAATTTCAAACTCAGAATTCCATCACTGGTTATTTCACTGCAGAGAAATAGAACATGTACCGATTCACAGAAAAATAATAATTTAGTATATACATGTGCAAACTCAATAATATAAGTGTATTGTCATTTAAAAAGCTTTACAATAGAAAGGGATGAAAATATTTAAAAAGCCCTAATGTCACTGGTGTAACTTAATGAAAAATCATATAATTGGAAAATAAAAGCCTCAATGAATTTTCCATAGTGCCTATTTAACTTCAGATAAGAGATTATGTATAGAAAATCCCAACTCAGGTAATTAAGAAGCTTGCCAACTGTCCCAGAAAGGGAGTGTCTTCAGAAATATTTACTTATCCAAATATTTACTTATCCAACCACTCAGTTTATTCAATATATCAACCAAAGTCATGTCCAACATTCCTTTCTTGATTGGATTGATGTGCACTCTGAGATTGGCACTGTGAGGAATCATAGCTTTAAAATTTAGATCAGGACTTGTAGCATTTGCTTGCTTACAGAACCGCATGATACAGGCTGGGTAATGGCTTGCAGTCAGCCTTTCACAATTCTTCTCATTCACACTTTGATTAAGAGAATTGAGAGTATTGTTGAAAAGGATCTGACCTCTCCTCCCAGCCAGCAGTCAGCTACATCAAGAACCAAGTGTGAAGGCTGCTGAAGAAAGTGTAATTGTGGCAATTTATGTCCAGCTATCTGTAAGCTTGCAAGGATTAGCATTTAATAAATGTAAAGTCCATCAAAGTGGTAAACCAAGAAACTTTTGTAAAACTAGAGATTGCCTCTTTGATCTTCAAACAGAATATCCAAATTGAGAATGTGAGAAATTCAGATCCCTCAAGTAAATTGTTTTTCAGATAAAGAAACCGTGCATGGTGGACTTGAAAGACAATCACATGATCTCTGAATCATGTGTGTATATTTCTGTCATGTAAAATAAGAAACAAATTAGAAATAAAATGTTCTACTCTTTAATCTCATAAATGCACCAGTAACCTTCAAATCATGCAACCTATTTAACCATTACTCTATTACATTAAATTGTAGACAAGGCCAAGAAAAGACTCTACAAATGAATCTTTATTGTTAAACTAGACTTTCTTTTTTGATCCCTATCTAGCCTCAACTAGTATCCCTGCTTTGTAACATATGGCTTCCCTTCAACTGAAACCATCTTCTTTCATTAATATTTGCAGAAATGACTGCAGAGAGACATGAAAATATTATAAAAGTCTTCATAAGTATCATTTAGTAATTATTAGCTCAGAGGTTGAATGTTTCTGGGTTCAATCTCCAGCAGCATAAAACATAAAATAAAAAATAAGTGCTCTAGATAGAATGGTTCTAGGTTCTAGCAAATACTTTCCACTAAGTCACTCTACAATGAGTCCCATCTTGCTCAAGACATTACTATTTTTGATTTTCTTGAACACTTATCTATTCCTAAAAGAACAATAAATACTTCCTATTATTAATTTTTATGTTTTCTGAAAGTTAAAAAAGAAATATGAAAGTATGGTTTTATTTTTTCTCAGTTAAAGCAAACCAATCTTGAAGTGATTACTAAAATCAATACTGATTTAGGGCATGTCTTCAACCTTGTATTTTCAATTCGTTGAGAGTTCTCTCACACAACAGAATAAAAATAAACAACTACATCATAAATATGGTAAGTCTCTGTTCCTAAATTTGCAACATATGATACATTGGCAAGCACCTTTTTATATTTAGCTGCCTTTTGGTTACAAAGGCAAATCTATGAATAAAAGTACAATGAAAAAATCTATGAATAAAAGTACAATGAAATAGACCTTTTAATATATTTTCAGTGGTTAATCAAAGAAAAAGACATTCATCTAGAAAAGATGTTGTCTAAAGTGTTAGTAGAGTCTAGGTGTTTCTATTCCAAGCTTCATCATCTAACTTTTTTCTAACAACACACAAGTAAATGAACTATACATTGGACAAGGGGGGTGCAGATTAAGAGCTAGAGAAAATCTCCACAAATCTTACAACAGAGAAAAAGTTTCTTCCTCTGGAATGACTTCAAAACATTTTCTTGCAATACTTCTCTCTTTTTTTGGCAAAGATGTAACCCTTATTGTAATTGTTTAACAAATAAAATTATTTTACTCTTCAATGAATAAATACAGTGGTTCCAAAGAAGTTTAAGTAAATGTGTTGAAGATTAATTATTAATTGTATCTCATAAATACCAATTTAGATATGCATAATTGTCTAATTTCGGACATTGATCTGATTGATAAAATGAAGCTCTTTACATTTTAAAAACTTCTAGTAGTTCCGTTCAATTTTTTTTTTTTCAGAGAAAAAGACAGGTTCATTTAGGAAATTGTATGGGGGAGGGGCTACACATTCAAAAGATAACATGAGTGACTTCAAGTGAGAGAGAGAGGTCTTGGGCATCTTTACAGTTTTTCTTTTATAGGTGACCCCCCTGAGGAGGGGAATAATGGAGTCCTGGTTTTCCTCAGAATCCTCAGGTTTCTGATATCTGATCAGTGTGCGGCTGTGTGGCACCTAGACTTGACTAAGTGACAGATATTTCTTAAAGATCTTTTGTTTACCAAACATCTTAGACACTTTTTTGGGGAGATAGGCCTTTAAGATTAAAATAGGATGAACTTAAAGATCATCATGAAGTTTTTAGTTTTAAAGCTACAGTCTTTTTTTTTCTACTTGTCTCCTTTTTACCTATTACTTACCTTTATTTCTCCTATCCTCCCTCATTTTCCACCTTTAAGACTTAGTTCTTTAATCTTAAGGGTTGATGAATGGTGAAATTCCATCTTCTTTACTTCTTCGAGCTGGCAAGGGGAGTCAGTCCTGCCTAGCCATAGATGCAAAGTCTTATCTTAACTGATATAAAGGAGACACAGAGAAATTGGCCTCAGCTAATGTGGTGGGTTCTATACAGGTAGGTCAAAGTTAATGACACTGAAGGATACATCCTCAGGAGCATGAGGATCTGTAGATGGATTTTTTTTCTATGTGTCTACCTTTTTGGTGTGCCCACTGTGCCAAGCCTATCATCAAAGTTGTTGGGTCAGTCTTTACAATCCTGGTAATTTTAGTTGGTCAACGTCATTCATCAGTGTTTTGAGAGTATTATAATTGCAGTGGGCATCTACATAAAAAATTGACATGGTAGTACATCATATAATAATCTAGATATATTGTTATAATTTTTTCCCCACAACTCTTTACTTTGAACTACCCATTGAATAGTCAGTTAAACTGGAAGCCAGGTAGCCAACCTATTTGTAATAGATCAGGAGAAAATATGTATAACATTGTGAAAAGTTCTCATGGTTCAAGATCTGAAACTCAGCTCACAACTTAGAATGTCAACTACCCTGTCCATTAGTGCTAATAATTAGCCTTCTATAAGGATTATATGCCACCACTCTTATCTTCTTTTTGTTTTTGCATATTCAGCAGACCCATCTATAAACCAAGCATCTTTTCCATAGGTTTAAGGTTGTCATATCTTTTTCTTAGTTTATGGGAGACATCATTAACTCTTTAAGTATCTTTAAAGTTTCTGATTTAGCAAAAAATTCCCATAATTCAAAGAAAAAAGTTCCACAAGAGTGGGAAGAAACAATATTCCTTGTATATAGTACATAGGGGAACTTAGCTTAAATAAGTAATTGTTTTTAATTTTGAACAAGATACACATATTCTTCAGTAACTTACATAAATAGAATTCTTTTTTTATGGTATCTGCTGATCCTGAACCTGCAAAACCTAAAGGTAATAAGTTTAGTTTCACAGTATCTTTTAAGGACTCAGCTGGAGAGAGGTTTTGATCATCAGCATCATATTATTTTCTTTCATGAGTCTAAAAGCATAAATAGCATTATGAATTATAATGTAGGATATAAGAGAGAAGCCAAATTCAGAAGATAACTAGTTAAATTATGTGACAGGATCTTTCAATGGCTCGATAAATATGACTTCCTTTTTATTCCCTGAAGAGCATACTTGTTTATGGTTATACTTTCCTGCTGGGTATTCAAGCCCAAGTAGTTAGCCCAATGTTGGGCAAATATAATTTATTTATATAATTTTGCTATTAAGGTCAAAGTTCATCAAAATTATTCTTAGGGACTTGGTGAGGCTTTTTCTCTACCAGTTTTGCCATTTGCCAGGATGGGTCATGGTCTTGTTGACCATTTGGCTTCCTTTGAAACACTGATATTCCTCTCTCCAATGACCCAATGTCTCTTCTTTCCACAGAATATGCACTGGTGACTCTTATTCTCTAGGTTCTTCACAATCCCTCCCTAATTTCGAGATTGAGTGACTTACAGAATTACAGATCCTTTAAGAATTCTATCCTTTCCTGGGCTCCATTTGACCTCGCAGGTCAAGGGCCAAAATATTGGCTGTTCTCTTCTTAGCTATTTCATTTGCTGATTATTCTCCAAGTATCCATTGTTGAACACCCAGAAGGTCAATTTTGCTGATGTTTTTTAATGAATAGGAGTCAACATTATAGCCTATCTCTTTTCCAGGTAATGACTATCAAAACACTATTTAGTTTATTCTTTCAAAGTTGTACATCTGTAATGTTAACAGACAATAATTACAAATATATGCAGGGAAAATACAAACAGAATTATTAGGGATAAAACAAATCCAGTTTTTATAGTAGTTCTGACAAGGTCTCATGGAACTTTTCCTAATTTGAATCCACAAATTTAGTCTAGGTCATAGTTCTCATTCTTTCAACATAGACTATGTAAACCCAGGAAAAGGAATTTTATTTGCTCTCAATTTGTGTGATAAGCTTGTCATTGGAACCATAAACAACATCCTTGATAGAGAACTTAAATAGATAAGTTTGATCATATCTAATGCCTAAACCTCCACAAGTGAATGTGATATTAAGAATTTCTAACAGTTTGTAAAATATATTTGAGGATGCATGTCATTTTTTTTAATTTAAAAATGTGAGGACACAGACTTTAACTACAGATCAAATCATGTTCATGTTAGATAAAATCATCAAATTCCAAAATTTGTTGATATTGAAAATAATTCTCCATTTCATTTTGAGAACATACTTATATGTTGATTCATAGTTTATGTATTTATATGTAGGATCTTAAATAATAACTTTATTTGATAGTACTGTATGATATTCTGAATATCTGAAATAGATATAAGGAATAAAATAGGAAAATATATTAGATTAGAGAAGCTTAATTAACTATTTTTGGACCAGTGAGTAAGCCAAATTAAATGCATTGTTTTATGTGGTTTTTATTATAAAGTATTTAATTTTGGGACTATTTGTAAAGAACAATTTTCTCTGAAAACATTTGATATGAGAAGGAGATTGCATATCACTGTAGTTTTTATTTGCATATCCTTAACCACTTATCATGTGAAACATCTTTTTGGAGCCGGGCATGGTGGTGCACGCTTGTAATCCCAGCATTCGGGAGGCTGAGACCAGAGGATCCGGGTTCGCGGCCAGCCTCAGCTACCTAGTGAGGCACTCCGCAACTTAGTGAGACTCGATTTCAAAATAAGGAATAAAAAATAGGGCTGGGGGTATAGCTTGGAGGTAGAATGCCCCTGAGTTCAATCCCCAGTACTGCAAAAAAAAAAAAAAAAAAAAAAAAAAAAAACATCTTTTTGGGTTCTTATTGGAAACATGTAGAAATAACTTTTTGAATAATTTTGCTACTTTTAATTTTGGCTGTTTTTCTTTTTGTTGTTTTCTTTTAAGAGCTCTTTTATATATTTTGGATATAAACTAATATGCAAAATCAGATCTATGTTTTGCAAATATTTTCTTCCATTTTGAGGGCTATGTTTATACTTTGAACATGTTCCTGGTAACATTTATTCAAGATTGTTATCTGAATATTGTTTACTTCCTACAAAATTCAATAGTAACTTGTTTGTTTTTCAATACTACATATTTTTTAGAATTTCAAAGTCATTAATTTTTGTTCTTTTCTGATAATTTGGTTATAATAAATCATTTGTATTTTCTGATATAGATTACGAAGTGCCAGCTTTCCTTTAAATAGTATTTGTATTGTTAATATTTTTACTCATAATGTTTATTTCAAATATATTTATTTTATGTACAATTGTGTCCTCATTAGAATGTTTTTTATATTTAATCATCATGCAAATAGTTTGTATAGTCAAATTTTTAAAATTATTTTACTTTAACTTCATTACCTTGTATTTTATTATGAATGCCTTTTTCATATTTTATCTATCTCTGTGAAAATAATTATATTGTTTTTTTCCTTGGAAATATTCATTGAATGCAATACATTTTATTAATGATTTAATAATGAATCAATTTGGGTTTTTTATTGATTCCAAGGGTCTTAATTTTTAACATAAATCTGTGCTTATTGTTTTATAATTTGTTTGTTAGCATTGATCTTAAAGATGATATTTGTCTATAATCTTTCCTGATGTATTCTTTTGTATCAGTGCTTATTTTTTCTAGGAAGAATATAAGTAGTGAATCACTGCAAAGATATACGGCAGCCTTCATTTACAGTTCTGGATGAAAGGAGCAGGCCCAGTGAAAATTAATAAGTAGATTATCAGAGAAAATTGAAAAGGCAGTTTTAGTATATTTCCTATCAGAATTCTGTAAAATAAAAATTAAAAATACCAAATGATAATTCAGGTAGCAATTGTGTCCTTTTAACTTTGTCCCAGAGTAATAGAATTTCCTCATATTTCATTTAATAATTAGACTTAGAAAGTGCTGTTGCACATGGACATTTATGGTAATGTCTACAACACCTAGTGGTGCTGCATTCTTTTATTCTCATATTACTGATTATTGATATAACACCTGTGAAAGGCCTTGTCACTTCCTCATTTCAGTCTGAACAGAGATTTAGTCAACAAAATGTTATGAGCAGAGTACAAAGGAGACAATAAAACACAGAATAAATAAGACATATAGAAATGCTCAATATTTTCTTTAAAAATAAATCTTTTAAACTGAGTAGGGTGGTACTTGGGAGACTGAGACAGAAGACTGCAACTTTAAGGTAAGCGCTTTATAACTTAGTGAGACTTTGTTTCAAAATAAATAAAAAGAGCATATATAGCTTGCAAATAGTTTGTGTCCCTTGAACTCTAAGAAAAAATATTAATATATGTTGAATTTACATGGTTCAAAATATGTACATATTATTTTAACAACATATGGCAATGTAGTTAAACATTTAATCAGTAATCCTCTTAATGTATAGACTACTTAGTGAGGCTCTCATGAATGCTCCTGGGTTCCATCTCCAGTATCCCCCCCCAGCAAAAAAAGAGTATGTTACTTAGATTTCTAGAAACTGCATTCTTTGAGAACAATCTGGACATACGTTAGGAAGAAAAGATGAAATATGAAGAAACTAACAATTAATTTTAATGTAATTTGGTAAAATTAATTGATATATTAAGTAAATATTGCTGGTTAAATTTTGAATACTTATTCAAATTTTGGTCTTCTGAAATGTATAAGGCATTCTTTATACTGGAATATTTTTTATAATAATGTCAAATCTTTGTCAATTTTGATTTATGATATGCATACAGTTTCTGATTAATGCTTACATGATTTTAATTCTTCTCATCATTAATTTTTTTGCATAATTAATTAAGTCTTCAGTGAAACATAATGGCAGAAAAGGGTATGTGAAACTTCTAATGTTCAGAGATGAAGCTTGGATCAGGCATATGTAACTATCAAGGGATACTGGGTTATTGGTATTTCTAACTCTGAGATTCCTTATTGAATAAGAACAGAATAACTAGTCAAAAGGAATACTCTAAAGATATATACATATCGATTACTGATAAGAAACTACCTATGTGGTAGTGAAGAGAAGCTATAGAGAGTTACAAACCAGGGAAGATGGATGGTGATCATTCTATAGGAAACACCAGGAGTAGGGAGGTGGAAATACATAGTTGATTCATCCATTAAAGCATTTTTTTTATTTAGACACTTCCAGAAGAACCAGTCAGGCTTGACATCTAATCCCTCATAGCGAATACTGAGTTGCCCTGTTGTATGTTTAATTCTTTATAACTATACTTTGATTTTCTAGCTAAATGGTATTCCTCAAAGGGGCAAAGTGTACATGTTTGCCTCTATATTTCATAAAGAAAGTAACAGATTGGTTATAAAATGACAGATAAAATACAATTGATGCCCATAGGTCTAACATCTGAACAGCATCTTATTAATGTTTTCCTTTCAAGAATAAAGCTTAATTAAAAGTACTGAGGAAGTTCACAGCAAAGAGTTTTCAGTCCTTACTAAGGAGACACAAAATACAAAAGCCCTTGTGCTTTTAAAAAACAGTTGTCACATAAGGTCAATTCATATCCATATGACAAGAAAGGTATTTGTGAAAAGTGGATAGACTTCACATCCAGATCCTAAATAACTATTTTCTACACACATACACAAACACAAATACACAAACACAAACCTATATTTTGTTGTTTTTCTAGATCCACATTTCTTGTAATGTCATATATTTGTATGTTGTGT